>JAMPIV010011245.1:0-228059 GCA_024509875.1 Oreohelix idahoensis | reverse complement strand
GATGGAGTGTGGGGGTTGTGGGGGTGGTGGGATGGGGATTGTTGGAGGAAGGGAGGTATGAGTGTTGGTCTAAGGGGAATTTCAAGAGTAGGGTAGAGGGGGGGGGGTGTGGGAGGGAGGAGTGAATTGGGGGGGGGGGTTTGGATTAGGGGGGGGATTTGGGGGGTTGGGGTTTTTTAGTGGTGGTGGTGGGTGATTTGTGTGTGTTGTTTGGATTTTAGGTAGGAGTATTGATAGATTGGAGGGGGGGGGTGGTTTTGGGTAGATTGGGTTTAAGGGGGTATGATTAGGGTGGTTTTGGGTTTTATTTGTGGGTTGGGGTGTTGGTGTGGGTTTTGGTTTCAGTGTTATATAAGTGTTGGGTTGTGTGTTTCTTGGTGATGTGTTTGGGGGTAGATTATTTATGGGTTCTAAGGGTATATTTTTATGTGGTTTGTGCAGGATTGTTTAGTTGTGATTTTATGTTGTGTATTGTGGATGATTTTATTTGTTGGTTGTTTTTTTTGGGGGTTTATATTTACAAGGGTTTGGGTTTTTTTATATGGTGATGGAAAGTTTTGTGACTTCTGAGAGTGAGGGATGTGTAAAGGTTGATGGTGGTTGGGGAATGGATTTGTTGTGGGTTATTTTAGTTTTAGTTGTTTTTGGGGATTATTGATGTAGGTTGAGGTTATGTGAGAAGTGTTGTGGGGTGTATTGTATTTGGGGGGGGGATGGGGTTTTGTTGTTGTGAAGGGTTATTTTGGTTAAATGGGGGGTGGGTAGGGGGGGGGGGGGGGTTGGGTGTTGGATGAGGGTGAATATAGAATGGGTGAGGGTTGGAAAAGTTGGATAGGGTTGAATGTTGAGGGTCATAGGGTAATGGAGGTATTAAAATGTTCGATCAATGGTTAGTATGAAGGGGATTTAGTTGTTTCAGGGGTTTGAAGGGGGGGAGTTGAGGGATCACCACCCCAATTGGATTGGTTGGGTTAGGTTATATGAAATGGAGGTGTGTTGGTTGGGGGTGGTGGGGGTTGGGACACTGAGTGGTTATATGGCAGGATTGAGGTGGGGTGTATATATGGTTAACTAAGGGGTTGAACCCCCTATTGAATATGGGATGGACCCCAGGTGTTGGAGGAATCTCAAGGGTTGGAGCCAAATGGGACAGACACTGTCAGCCACCCCCCTCTCTACCCAATCATGCTCAGTTCCCTAGTGTGCACTTGGATGTCACACCAGCCTAACATGAAGCTATTTAGCTGAGCTATTGCAGCTAACATGAGTACTAATCCTCCTCTACCCCGCCCCCTATCCACAACGACAACCTCACCACATACCACCTGCCCACCTTGATATTTATTGGTTGATGGGTGTTAGTGTTATGTTACTTAAATGTGCAGTGGATTATTTTGTTACCAGGTTATTGATGATGATTGAACTATTTGGGAGTTTGTATATATTTATTGTTTGGGAAGTTTGAGAGTGTTTTAATATAACGTCAGTTTGACAGACAGAGAGAGATCGCGCGCGCGAGAGAGAGTATCTAAAGCTTCTCTAAACTGAATGGATATGGATGATGATCTGAGAGTATGGAACATTCATGAATGCCGGTTTTTCAGAAAGTAGGGAAGTAATGGCGATCGCATAAGTATAATTGAAAACATATATCTGATCTACAAAATGATTGGGATGAACAGAGTATAGTTGTACGTAATACATCTGGTACCGTGAAATGACAACATAATTTAGACTGACAACAAATTTTAGATAGTGACATAAAAATTCAAACCATTGAAGGTCAAGAGAGTGAAGGGCAATCTGTGGATTTAGATAGGGCACACAATGAGAAATTAAAGTATAAGCTAATTTTGAATAAATGAATGATTACAATAATACAACCACCATCACCCCCATCATCTTAACGATTGGTGGTTTATTTTCCCCAACACTTTACAGAGTTTTCTTTCATAAATATGTGCTTGTGTGGAAATAAAATTGAACTGGTAGGACAACATTTATAATAATGGAACTGTTGATACAAATAGACATGTGCGACGGAAACAAAATAAAATGAAGGACGAAGCGGGCGACGGAAAGACACACTTGAGGAAACTTTTGATGGCATTAGAAAGAATGAAGCGAAACAGAAAAGAACATTGAGACAGAAATGAATGGGTTGAGGAAGACACCAGACATATTTTGGAGCTAAAGGCGTTCACATCATCACTGCAGGCAGACGCTGGAACTAGGTAGGCCCATGGTCCTGAGAAGGGACCCTGACGCCATCGCCAGAACGCTATTGCTTATGGACCCTAGAAGGACGGCGACAGTGAGAGGCAGACATAGACAACCTGGTGGAGAACAGTGAGGCTAAAGATGCAAAGCGTGAACCAAGTTGGGGCAACGGCACGAAGAATGACCACTGACCGAGCAACATGGGACATTTGTTGCTGCCCTACAAGACCCACTAGCTGATGCTACAGGCTGCGGTTTTCAGTGATTAAGAATCAACGAAGAACAAGAAGAAGCACATTACAGAAACATGGTTGAGGTTGTTTGAAGTCCTTTGTCCTTTGAGAGCTTTGAGTGGGATGAATGAAGGAGTTTGTGGTTTTAATTGTATTTGTTTCATCACCATTGTTCGTCTCTGACATTGCCAGTCTCACCACCATACGCACTATTATCAACCGCAGCTGCCACACAACGTTTGTTACTTTCTTACGTCCTGCCAATCCACAGGACGGCACGTGTGGCAACCAGCAACAGACGGTCTCCTTCAGTCCGTACCGGTACAACCACAGAAACCTTACAGATCGTGACAGTGTCGTCAGCACAAGACCCGTTGTCTTTACAGCGGTAAGTGACCCTTTATAATTGGTCGTTCTGTCCTAATGTTTTTTTTATATGTAACGAGCGCGTATCCTCGTCAAAGGATGACGGACGAAGATTTATTCCTGCAGCATATTTAGAAGATTGAGGATCTTGCTTGGAAACTCATTGTTAAGTTATAATGAATGAAAGTTTACTCTTCAAATATTTTGTTAAAATTGGGATAAAGTTAATTTATGGTATCGCTATCAAATCTGTTTTTTCAAGGGATGTAAAACTTTTCTTCTCCATCGCTATCCAAGAGATAATTAGACCGCTATATACATAATTAGATTTAGTAAATTGTAAGAAATTCTACAAATGTTTCTTTGACTCATATTTTAAGAAATCTAATTTGTTATACAACTATTTGTCTTCACATGCAGTATTAAAAAATAATTATGCAAATCATACATAACCCTAAACCCTGTTTCGCCTGTGACTTAGCATCGTATTTCAAATAAAGCGTCACGAAATCACCATGGTTGAAGCTCAAATGACAATTGAGTTCTAATTGATGGCTCCTGATACAGGGACGACAAACAGAAAAACAACATCCGAGAAATTACGATTTCATAAATAAGTCTTGCGTGAAAAGCAGAAGGATTGAAAATGGTAACACACGATCACCTATATCGAACTGAGTCGACAAGGAAATGACAAGTGTCAATGAACAATAAATGCGGAAAAAGGAAACTTGCTATTAAGGATAACTTGATGATAGCTTTCTTTAGGCAGTCCTGGAATCTCCAAGAGAAATTAGGAGAGGGATAACACACAGAGTAGATAGCTGCAACACAAATGTAAGGGGTAAAGCAACAGAAACAACTTGGAAAGATCGCTCCAAAAAAAAAAAAAGAGATCTTAAAAAGCCCATTTGTTGAAAGACTAATGCTACCTCATTTGAATGGTAGTTTATTTTCCAGTGGCGATTGCCATAGAGTGGATTCCATTATTTAATTTAATACCTATTTCCCCCCCCCCCCACCCACCCATAGTCAAAAGCATTTTTTGCTGAAGCATCAGTGTATGCATGTGTCCAGCGTTTTTCTGAAGATTTGTTTGTCAATATACTTGGTTGCTATACGCTTTCTTTTGTGTTTTTGTTTGAGTTCCTTTAATTTCAATGCCTGGACTGTCAGTTTTTTTTTTCGCCCAGGAAGGATCTTCTTTTTCACAGTGGGATAATTGTTCTTGCTGGTATTTTCTTTGCCATTGGGTTATTTCCATCCCTGTTAATTATTCAAGGTCGTTAATGTTTTTTATTAAGTCAACAATCTCACTAATTTGTTTCACAGTGTTCTGATGAACATAATATAGTTTTGAAACTAACAAGTTTGTTATGTCGCAAATAAAGATTCATTTGTAAAATAAATTGTTTATTCTATTAATTTTCTTTTTAATGTAAAAGGTAAAGGTGACTACCATAACAGATACTGCCGTAGGGAAGTGTTAGAGACTTCACTATTCTAGGTCCAGCTTCGAAAAGTGGTGGTGACCAGTTCCTTTCCTCGCTGCCTTAGCCTTCCCTAACTCAGGAGCAGAATCAGGTACCCAGTTACAGCTGAGTAGACTGGAGCGTGACACCATCGGGTTTACCGCGAGAGGCCAGCGCTATACCCTCTCTGCCAATCAGACGTTCAGTTTTATGTGCAAATGTATAATAAAAATGTATCAGTTATTTGCCATTATCTGCTACAGGGATACAGGCAGGGTTAATGAGAACCATTGTGGTATGAAGGCCAAGAAAGTTTGGGAACCACTGTCAGGTGTTAAATAAGCCACACATTTTTACCAATATTCAGTATTACTTCCCGTTTCACTCTTTCAAAGGGAACAGACGCAGTAATGCACGTGGTCTCCTTGCAAGATGGCTGCATTAAACCAATAATGCTCTCTTGTAGTTTTGATGTCTGTAAAAGGCAAAATTGATATCGCCAAACATAACTTTACATCTTACACCCAGCATGTCCCGTTTCCTTATAGATAAAATTCCCATTAAGTGTCATAAACAGAATCTTGAAACTCAGCTCGTAGATTATCGCGAGGTGTTAATAGAGTTAATGTCTAGATTTTTATGATAATAATTGTTTACTCATACACGAATGTGTTACGATAATAACTCAACTTTTCTGTTATTTATTATTTTATACACTTTACTTGTAAAATACGTAGGTTTGTGTAAAAGTAGGAATGGGTTGTTGTAGATTCAGAAGCCAGAAATAATTTATTTTTAATTTTTAATGAATACTTAGATCTATCACAGGGTTTCTAAACCATTGTTCTGCCATTGACCACTTTGATTGTCCAGTGAAGACTATGGTTCCATGTGATTATCCAATGAAGGCTATGGGCCCATTTGATTGTCAAATGAAGACTATGGGCCAATAGGTTTGTCCAATGAAGATTATGGGCCATTTGATTGTCCAGTGAAGACTATGGGCCCATTTGATTGTCCAATGAAGACTATGGTCCCAGTTGATTGTCTAATGAAGACGATGGGCCCATTTGATTGTCCAATGAAGATTATGGGCCCATTTGATTGTTCAATGAAGACTATGGGCTCATTTGATTGTCCAATGAAGACAATGGACCCATTTGATTGTCCAATGAAGACTATGGGAATAACTGGATTGTCCAGTGAAGACAATGGGCCTATTTGATTGTCCATTGAAGACTATTGGCCCATTTGATGGTCCAGTGAAGATTATGGGCATTTGATTGTCCAATGAAGATTATGGAACCCTTCTTAAAAATAACAAATATACATAAATGCACATTACAAAACATTCGAGTTAAAATTTTAGGTTATATACTTTGATCCCTTATTAATGATACACGCAATACATGGAGAATTTATATGTTTGTCATGTATGTGAGTAACTAAAATTAAGCATAACGTGTGTGACAAAGTAAATTGGCCTAGGTTTGAAAGAAGTCTTACTTACTTATTTAGTCGTTGCTTTTCTACTCTCGGGTGTAGAGGTTAATAAGAGACAACGCCATTCTATCCTATCGGCTGTCTTCCTCCTGGCCTGGTTTCAATGAATGTATCTAAACTCTTTGAACGTATTGCAATCAAAGAGGGCTCCATGGGAACATTGAATTAAGTCAATACATTTATATACGTAGGCACATTAAAGGCATCTGATGGAGGATACATGAGTAGAATACCACAGGCAAAAGCAATATTCTGTAAAATGAAAAGTATTTTATGCAACAACGTTTTGTCAATGGTGGCAAGAAAGAGAGGTTGTCAGTGTTATTCCAAATCAGTTCTGATTTACGGAAGGGAGTCTTGAACAATTAGTAAACAAGCGGGAAAAGTACTAGAGGCTACAGAGATGTGGTTTTACAGAAGAATGTTAAAAATGTCATGGACGGTTACAAGAGTAATGAGGATATCTTAAAGACGCCAATAGGCAGAGGAAACTTATTTCTCAAATTAGAAGGACACAATCTTCTTTCTTTGGACATTTCACGAGAAGAAGAAAGCTGAGATATATGTCGTGACAACAAGAAAGATTGAAAGAAAAATAGACAAAATAGACAAGAAGAGAAGATATTGGACAATTTGCCATCATGTCATGGAAAGACGTTTACCAAACACAGTTAGACACTTTCTGGTGGACTGCAAAAAAATATGACCAGCAGAGGCAAAACATTAAGACATACTGCAATAACCACAAGATAGGAATGAGTGTAGAATATCTCATAGGCATTAAGACCCCACCAGAAATACAAAATTACTATATTACAAAAACAAAATCTAACAAATAAAAACAGAAATAAATAAGGATGGGAGCCAGTAGTCTACAGTGCTAATATATTCCCCCTAGATAAATACGGATTTGCTATAAATAATTCTCCAATCAACATTAAATACTTACCAGTATAAACAATATCATTTTTTGAACAATAAAACATTATGAGCTATAACTAAAAAGTAAAATACAGACTAGAGAAATAATATAGTATAAAGCATAAAATGAATACAAACAATAAAATATTACAATAAATTATACGCGTCCTGACATAACCAGCAGCTCCATGTATATAGTAGATGGTTGAAAGGGGCGTGCTACAAAGAAAAGTAGCAAACACCTTAAATTAAAAAAAAGATGTCTACAACGGAATTGATAAACAGTACTGGAGACCCACTGGCTTCCTAGCTCGGTGGTGCATGGTTCGATCCCCAGTTGAGGTGGGATTTTTTTAGACCCGCAAACGGCTCAGCGGTAGACCCAGCCTCATAAATTTGGTACCAGAGCAACTCGGGAAGGTTAAGGCATCCGGAGTGATACTGACCACATCACCCCTAGTGTGCCGATGGTCGAGAAAATATGGGCCTAACAACATATTCCCAATATGCCTGCCTCAATGGGCGTGTAACGGGATCCTTTACCTTTTCCTTTTACTGGGGACTTGTAGTTGTGGAGAGACGTGATCGACTACCCCACCAGGCATAGTACTTATTATTTCAGTATTTTTTATTCTATTGTACTTGATTAAAAGTAAAAGCAGATCACGTTTTCTTCACTAAAGTTGCTTTTTTAACCTAACCTAAATATACATAAATTTAGAATTTTGTGTCGACCAAAAGAAAAAAAAAAATACGGTAAATATTAATAAATTGTTTAGCAGCCCACATCAGCTGTATCAGAAAATTTTTTAGGAGATATACAGCACCCGAGAACATCTCTTCAGCTTCTGATTCATACTTGTATGTCGGTTCCAATTCTCTTGAGGGAACTCTATGAGTGTATTGCAATCAAAGAGGACTCCATCGGCAAACGCCCTGTAATAATCCTTTGATATTGGCAACACTGTCTAAATAGCAACAACTGTATCTATCATTGGCTTGTATACGCCTATTTACTCATATGTGAACATTTTGTAACGTGTTCTTCAGAAATCTGCTTGAAGGCCGTTGGGTTGCGACATTTTTGTGTATTTAATACTTTCTTGGAGTGGCACCATTCCACATGAGTGCTGCATCCTGTTTCTTGTTTCTCCAGGCTATGTCTCTTACTCTCTTGTAACATTCTCTGTGAGTAACGCCTACATACACACACACATTCAGACACACATATACTAACTACATCGTATACTTGCCTAACATCATCCGCCTTTTTAAAATACAATTTCTTTATCCGTGGAATATAAAATTCGTACATGTAGTCCTATAACAGATACTGCCGTAGGTAGTGAAGTATTAGAGACTTCACTATACTAGGTCCAGCATCGAGAAGTTGGCGGCGCCTTTCCTCACTGCCTTCTCCTTTCCTAACTCAAGAGAAAAGTCAGGTACCTATTTACAGCTGGGTAGACTGGTGCGTGACGATACCTTAGATCGAGCCCGGCACCTTTGCCGCTAGAAACCAGCGCTCTAACCAATCTGTCCCGCCATTGATATTACTTCCCCTTTTCCGTTGAAAATAGAATTCCGACCGCCGCCCACTAATAACATCATCTGCTGTTTTTTATCCTCGAAAATATAATTTGGATTGTGGTTCACTATTCATATTATCTGCCCTCTGTTTATCCGTGAAATACTGAGCTCCGGTTATCACCGCTGATATTATCTGCTTTTTTTAAATCCGTGAAATATACAGTTTCAATGGCTACCAACCATTAGTATCATCTGCCCTTCTTATCCGTTGACAATAGAATACTTACTCACTGCCCACCACTGAAATCATTTGCCTTTTCTTATTCCTTGAATATAGAGTTGCGACAGCTACCCACCACTTATTTGAAATGCCGCTGTTTTATCACTTGACTACACTACAGAGTTCCGACCGCTGCCCACCTGTGATAACATCTGCCCATTGTTATTCATTCATTAAGGGGTTCCACTACTGCCCACCACAGATGTGATCTGCCCCTATTAATCCGTTGAATATAAAATTCAAACTGCTGCCCTTCACTAATGATGTCAATCCCTTTTTTTATCCGTTGAATATAAAGTTCTGAACTTTGCCCACATTTGATATGACCTACCTGTTTCTTTACCCGTTCAACCCAGAGTTCTGCCTGCTGTCTAGCACATGTGTCAGCTGCCCCAGTTTACTCACGTGATAATGGTAATTGTAGGTAATCAACGGTGATAACTCACACCTAAAGATCGTTTATAGTTGGACATGCGCCCTAACATAACCGACTTGATTGAACGGGACGCGACTTGCCTCCCCAAAAATATCCACAAAAATAGAGTTCCGACTGCTCCAACCACTTATACCATCTATTATTTGTATACGTTTTATACACAGTTGCAACTGCTGCACACCACTTATTTCTCTTTAAGTTTTCTTCACTTCCTTAAATGCGCTGCCGTGACTTTGACTTTTTCTGCTATTATTCTGCAGGTCTCTCTCCACTATTCTACGTCCCTGTGTATTTCGATCAAGGGCCAGTTTTGTTATACGGACTGGTTTTCTCTGAATGTCTTAAGGGTTTTTGCTTTTTCTCCGTTATCTCACACACAGACTACGTCTTACCTGCTTCTTCTCCATAATTTTTTTTATTTCTTATTACTTCTGGTTACGTAATGCTCTAAAATAACTTAAAATAGGATTGACTAAACCAATGGGCAAAAGGGTCTACTGAATGTGTCTTGTATAAAGAAAATGGCCCATCCCAAGAAAAACGACAACATCAACATTCTTCCAACTAAAAACAATACACACAACACTCAACAAGCGCTTAAATAAACCAAACCCCTCACATAACCTTGTTGCCACAACTGTACCCATCCATATGAGACAGTTCCGCATGTGCTACTAACTTGCCCAGTACTCTCCACAAAAAGATACTGCCGGGCTCCCCAACAATTATAAACACTCTGTACAGTGTCACTTAACACATACCTATTCTTCAGTTTGTGCCGGATGCATCCTTTCATACGTCCATCCTTGTTAGTCTTACCTTTGATGTCAAATTCCAGCAATCTTAGCCTTGTTCAATCACTGTTTGCAGTGTCGTTCTTAATCAAATCGATCATATATTCATGAGCATCTCCTTTACCCATATCCAATGTCCCCATATATAGGGCAATCGAAAAATCTCTCCGCCGTGTATTCAGTGCTTGAGTACTATGAATCAAGGGAAACAATCCAAATGATAAAATTATTATTAAAAGGTCGTAATTTACAACTACATTTCTTTATTTTACATAGCAATTTAAATTATTTAAACAGGCAAAAATGCTTTATGCGAAAATAAAAAAATTATTACTTTTATGTAGTAGTAAAGTAAATCTAATTAAAATCAATTAAAATAATACTGTTTACTGTATCATAAAATGTTACATTCATATTATTAAAGTACTGAACCCACTGCGGAGAGACTTCTCGATCACCCTGAATATTTATATGATATGTGTTGCTGGTTGAACTATAGCATCCTTTCTCAACCTTTTTATTCTGGATGAACCCTTGTAACAATTTTCAGTTCTCAGGTTCCCATGCACAAAAATTATTATATCTACAACTCATGGTACCTTACTGTGACCAGTAAGTTTGTAAATATAATAATCCATTAAAAATCGTCAAGCTCATTTAAGTAAAGAAAGCTTTTTTTCTGTGGATCTGTTTATTTTTTACCCAACTAATTAACCTACTCTTTTTTGTGTGGTTCCCCTTCACCCACAAAGGATATCAAGTCTAATGCAAGTCAGTAGTCTAGGTAGTAGAACATTCAGTTGTTCCTTTAAAACAAACAAAAAAATCCTATTTCATTTGATTATTCAAACTTATCCCAGTAGACCTAAAAGTCTTATCACAAATTTCTACTCTACAAGATGCTAATCTAATAAGATATGTGCAAGAGTTAATACGGTCCTATTGCGCACTGCCATGCGGGGCTGCCCGGTCACGGCCCACCACTGCGAACGCTGACATCACCCAACGCGCAAAGTTTAAAAAAACCGTTTATTTTATTTTATTTTTTCAGTAACGATCTCTCGTGGAACCTCTAGCGCCGTTTCGCGGAGCCCTATGGTTCCGTGGAACCCCGGTTGAAAAACCCTGATCTAGAGTCAAAGAACTCACTTTGATCATGCGTTAATATTTCACATCATTTCTTCCTACTCCCCAGCGTGACCTACCAGACAGCTTACAGAACTGTCTTCAGAATGCAGATTCACGCCGAGCTGGTACCAGGATGTTGCCCAGGCTGGGAGAAACGCTCGCCCAGAGATGTCAGCTGTTTGAAACGTAAGTGATCTTTCTTGATGCGATATAGCTTTAATGTATCTCTGTTCTGGAAGGCAACCAAGTATCTAAGTCAAAGAAGGACTATTGAGCTTCACGTTTTGGAGATATGGCAGGAAGCCTGCAAAAAAAAAAAACATTCATGTGACTCGGCAGTTGTGGTTTCTGTACCAAATTATTTTAAATTATGAGTTATCCAGCCTCATGGACAACCTCATATTTACCGCCTCCTATGACATGTATGACATGTATGACATGTCTGAGAGAGCAATTGTCATATTCTTCCTTTCTTTTCTAAAAGACCCTCTGGCATTACGCAGGGTGGTTTGTGTGACATGGGAATTAAGAAATTTGTCCCGATTTCTTCCCATAATCCTGGGGCTCTTCCTGATTAATGTGACCAGGTGGTCAAACGTAGACTCTCTGTGCCGTCCCGTGATCTTACAATAAACCAAGCTCTCTTCTTTCCTTCAGAGATGCTCTCTTGAAGTACATATATCTTTACTCGTACAACATGATTGTAGGTAACAAGACCAGTGGCGTATAATACGAGGGACGGTTGTCTGTTCTCTGTTCTTTTAATGGGTAAAGTCGTTGAAGACGACCTCTAAGCTTCTTCTTTATTGATGTTCTGGACACTGCCTTTACTAATGGACAATATGGAAGAAAGTTCATCCAGTGTTACCCGACTGTCACCACGAATGATGCCATCAACTTGATGAATGTTGTGTGGAGTCACTGCGGTAGACGGACGGCCAGTCCGCTTTGCGTTCATTGAGGATTGACCTACTTCAGCTTCGTCACAACGATGTATCAAACGTCGGACAGTGCTAACATCCCCTGTTGAATCTCTATAAACATTCTTAAAACGTTCGTGGATGCGAATTGGGGTCTCGCCTTCAGCATTGAGGAATTCTATGACATAACGTTGTTTTAACCGAACGTCTTTGGCAGCCATTTTTAAACTGTTACAGTGGTGCCACCTGTTACTGAAACAGGTTGGTAATGCTATACAGTGCAGAAGAGTGTTTCAGGAATCCTGCTAAATTTACAAATTGCACGCGGATGCTGTATTTACATACATAAAAATAGGAGGCATTACTTTTTGACCTTCCCTCGTACAAGAAAATCACTGGTGTTGAAAAACACGCATTCATTCTATACTTCTTTTGCACTGATCGTGATTCTTACTTCGTCTACTGTCTTATCTCTCAAACATATCATCTGTCTGTACTGGTCACGTTGGATTATTTCATAGCATGTCTGTACTGGCTCATCTAGCTGCACTGGCTATTCTATATGAACCGGCTGCCTCCGGGGTATGATTCTTTATCAGTCTTGAGCTAGTCTCTTCAAAAAGTCCTTTTCTTGTGACCCACTCTCACTTCGGCAGGCGTGCTAGGTCTTATCTGCTTTAGGGAAGTACCTAGTTTTTAATTTTTATATTTATTTAGATTCTTATGTGTCATATCTAGTCTTCACTTTCTTTCATTTCCCTGACGAAGGCCTTGTGGCCGGAAGGTTGACTATTTTCTTTGTCTTTTGTTCTCGTAAGGCGAATCACATTTTTTCGATTATTTTTGTCATGCCCATCCATTCAAAAAAATCTATCTCTGCACAGTCTGCACGTGTCCGAGTCTACACAAGTTCACTTCTAAGAAAAATATGTCCTCAATCACTTGTGCTACTATAGGAAATTCTGCTCATATCGTTGGTCTTGCTGTAAGGAGCTATTTGTGTAAGTACATACCAGAGGATTGTCTCTCAATACCTGATGTAGATTGCATAGTCAAACAATGTTGTCGATGTTGTCTCTTTCATATTCTTATCTGCTACCGCAGATGGTGGCATGGGTACTGACACGTGTTCTGACTGAAGAGGGACTATTACAAGTAACAACATTCACAGCTAGGTTAAAGGTTTACTTACTGTAAAACCCAGTGATTGTGAAGTTTTTTTATTTAACGATCAGCAATAACCCGTCAATAATGACGAAAGTAAATCAAAAACTGTAATATATTTTTTAAATATTTTTAAATTCAATATAAAAGTTCGTTGATGACAATATTTTGTGTGAAAGTGCGTGGATTTGTTTCAAAGAATGTTCCCTGATGAAAAGTGTTTTTAACAAAAACTTTCAAGTTTTAGTGATTTGTACCTCGGGTGAGGGCGACATAGAGCTGGCCGTGTCCGAAAACAGGTTCAGGAAGGAAAACTCCTACGTGATCAAAAGATTGTCCTTGCGCCTTATTGATCGTCATTGCAAATGCTAAAATCACTGGGATTTGAGGACATCGCATCCTAAATGGCAAACTGCGCTCGCTCTGTTCTAAGTCAATGCGAGGAATTAAGACTCGTTCTCCCTTATTAATGCCAGTGATAATTTCTGCATTAATGGAATTCTGATGCAAGATTTTTATGACCAAACGCGTACCGTTCCATAGTCCGTTTTTTGCGTTTAGATTTCGCAATAGCATGATACATGCAGCAACCTTTAATTTCTGCAAATGCGGTTGCATTCCTGATGCTCGTTAAGGAACTCGGTTGGGAAATCAACTGCGTCGTTGGGATCATCGGAAATCATGGTATCTATGCTCCAATAAACCGTTTCATTTCCAGCGAGTAGCTCCAACAATAAGTCTGCAATATTTTAAAATAAAATTTTGTCTTGAAGAAACAATCAAAAACTTACATTTTAAGGTTATTTTTAACAAAATGATGAATTAAATCCGTTTCCGGAATGAAACTGGGTTCTACAATCACAAACTTACATTTTATTCATATATCACTGTCACTCACTTTGTGTTGCACAATTCACCGACTTTTCTTCGTTGAGTGTTACTATTTTCGGGAGAGTACATATAAGGGAAACAATACAATTAATGTCTAACTTTCAACCACAGTTGCATCCCTTAGATGTGACCGACGTACAAACGACGAGAATTATGGAGTTTGATCCCTTTCCTGTAAGAGAATGTTTGACTGAAGGTGATGATGGTGGTTATGATGATGATGAGCAACCCGTACAGAGCATAATAACATAAGAACTAGGATTACCAGAAGTGGCCCCTCGGTCACACAAGTATTTCGGCACTTATGTGTCATCTAAACTCTAAACGGGGAAGGGGATTTGGGTCATGGCTGCATAGGGTCATTGGAACGTTAACTTTCCACTAGCGCTGGGAACTGAGCTCACTCCACCTTGGCTGCAATCTTCAAAATTATCTCCTTGTTTTATCCAGTTTGACAAAGATTAGGCTGAAAAGAACCACCCTCATAAACATCTCCAAACATCTGCATCAATGCCATGAAGACCTCCTCCCAAAACAACCTACTGAGATTGAAATGTTAATTGATTATGAGGAGCCAGACGACTGCCATGGAAATATATCTATCTTCACAGAAGTCCCTGAAATAAAAAAGAAAGGCCACCAGACCCCTCAACAACTAAAAACTTTGGCTCAAGAAATGATTGAAGAAAAATACAACCCGAAGGAGTGGACACACGCATACACAGATGGATCTGCTGAGGGGGCAGTAAAGAACGGTGGTGGGGGCATTTTTATAAGATTCCTAAATGGAAAGATCATCCGAAAGGCCTTCCCAACTGGAAAGATCTCCTCCAATTTTAGGGCAGAAGCTATGGCCCTACTGCAAGCCCTGAAAATCTTCGGAAGGAGGAAGGGGATATATACAGCAGAGATGACCCAATACACCATCTAAACAGATACCAACAGACCACAATGTTCCGCCTGAGAACCGGCCACTGCAGATTACTAGGACATCTCTATCGCCTCAAGATATCCCACACAAATGAATGCCCATGCGGAACATGAATCCAGACCCCAGAACACATTCTCCAGAACTGTCCAACCCATGATGAACCACGACGTGCGACCTGGCCAAGGGGTGCTGAGCTCCAGCAGAAGCTATGGGGCTGCCGCGCCGACCTGGTAAAGACTGTGGACTTCGTCCTGGCGACAGGCCTGCAGATTTAGCATGACTACAAACTGAACGCAGAAGAAGAAGAAGAAGAATCCATTCTGCAACTTTAGCCAGCTGTCAAAGTAGCAATTTGTTGCACAATTTTGTATTAGTCTAATAATCGAAACTTAGTCTATTTCTGTGTTAGTATAATCTTTATTGTTATCTGTGTTAGTTCAACGAAACTTCATTAAAAAAAAGCAGTCATTGTGTCAGATTCTCCGTCCATGCTTCGAAAGGTTTAAAATGGTTGGCTAAGACATGAATGGAAAACTTTATTAACAAAGGCAGTCATTGTGTCAGATTCTCAGTCCATGCTTCGAAAGGTTTAAAATGGTTGGCTAAGACATGAATGGAAAACTTTATTAACAAAGGCAGTCAATGTGTCAGATTCTCAGTCCATGCTTCGAAAGGTTCAAAATGGTTGGCTAAGACATGAATGGAAAACTTTATTAACAAAGGCAGTCAATGTGTCAGATTCTCAGTCCATGCTTCGAAAGGTTCAAAATGGTTGGCTAAGACATGAATGGAAAACTTTATTAACAAAGGCAGTCAATGTTGTCAGACTCTCAGTCCATGCTTCGAAAGGTTCAAAATGGTTGGCTAAGACATGAATGGAAAACTTTATTAACAAAGGCAGTCATTGTTGTCAGATTCTCAGTCAATGCTTCGAAAGGTTCAAAATGGTTGGCTAAGACATGAATGGAAAACTTTATTAACAAAGGCAGTCAATGTTGTCAGACTCTCAGTCCATGCTTCGAAAGGTTCAAAATGGTTGGCTAAGACATGAATGGAAAACTTTATTAACAAAGGCAGTCAATGTTGTCAGACTCTCTCAGTCCATCCTTCAAAAGGTTCAAAATGGTTGACTAAGACATGAATTAAAAACTTTCATAGAACCTTCGAATCTGCAGGAGCTGGTGTGGATCTACGGTCTTTGTCATGCAGGGGTAAGCGGTAATGAGAGAGCTGACATATTAGCATCAAGAGCACCCACAGTGGGGACACTGGATATGAATAACTGAGAACAATTAATGATCGCCTGTAAGAGAATGACACCGCAATAGATGAATCATCAAGGTTAAGACTGTTGGAATTGGGCATCAAACGTAAGGCTAGTAGAGTTGGACGTATGAGAGGGTGCATCCGTCGTATTTATAAACCAGCGAGCTACAGGAACAGTTATCATGCACTGATGGAGACTGAGCACCTATGGGTTTGCTCGGAGTGCATAGATGTCGATTATGTTCAACAATAACAATAGTACAATCTTCAAATCTTAGTCTAAACATTTTTAGTCTAATCAAAATTTGTTAGTCTAAATTGCCATTAGTCTAATCAACGGAACTTCTCTACGTCTTTGTTAGTCTAATAATCAGATCGCTGTCTAATTTTGTTCAGTCTAATCATCGGATCTTAGTTTAATTTTGTATGAGTCTAAACTTCGGATTTTATTCTAAATTTTCGTTAGTGTAATCTTCGGAAATTAGGATAGATTTTTGTTAGTTTAATCATCGAAACTTAGTCGGAATTTTGTAAGTCATCGGATCTTAGCCTAAATTTGTGTTGGTCTAATCTTCGGATCTTAGTCTAAAGTTTTGTTCGTATGATCTTAGAAATTTAGTCTCAGTTTGTGTTGCCATGATCTCTGGATCTTAGTCTAAATTTGTATTCGTACAATCTTAAAATTTTAGTCTAAATTTGTCTGTGTCTAATTGTAGTGAAATTGACAGAGATACAACGGTAAAATACCTCCAAGGATAACATATAAGGATAAAAAACATAATGCGTAGGCTGCTGATGTACATGATCGCCTAGACCGCGGGTCATCACCCTCCATAAAAATTGACTTGCTAGACAGGAGGGGAACGGAGGATCAAAAAGGAAAAATATGACTGGAAAGATTGCGTGAGACTAGAAAGGCTAAGAAGACGCAATTGGGGGGGGGGGGGGGGGGGCGAGGGGGGGGGGGAGCGGGGGGGGGGGGGGGGGGGGGGGGGGGGGGGGAAACGGAGAAAAGTCACGTTTCCCAAGTTGACATAAAAAGTAAGCAACTCGACAGAAGGGACCATAGATATGTTACGCCACAGTCATTTATTGGACGCTTTTGCGATACCAAGCCCTTGATTTGAATTCAGCGGCTAAACGCAGATGTTAGGAATATTACAAAAATTAAAAAGTACTTTTTTCTTAATATTAATGTTAGGAATATAAAAATTAGTTGGCCGGATGGCCTATTCTGAGCAGTGAACTAATATGTTCTTAATTTTACAGACGGATAGATAATATTGTAGATAATGGCAATAGACTTTGTATTTTACATCATCGATTGATAGGATTGAATCTAAAATTGTCGCTATTTTGCACAAAAAAAACACGACCTCGAGACGCAGGTGTTCAAATCTACTTGGTATGGAGGAGAGGGGATATTGTGGTGGCTGTGTCTAAAAATAACTTTTAACGACAAAATTTTGGAGGGGAGAGAAAGGTTGGTTCAAAAATCAAGTACATTTTGTAGAAACACAAGTAGAGACGGACAGACTAACAGATAAACATCCATACTTGACTGAAGCATGACTGAAATGACTTTAGTGTAGGAAATTTGAAATTCAAATAAACCTAGGCAGTGATTGGCCACAGACAAGCATATTGTCGGCGCTTAAACGCGGATTTGGGGTCATTTCTCAATAGTTGTTCAGTGATAGACACAGATTTTAAAGTGTGGTGATTTCCATATGAAAGAAAGTGTAAGAAGTTTAGGGACGCCATACTATAGCCAGCAGCTCAGCTGAGTTTTGCTAGCAATTCTGTGTTATTTATTCATAATCTGAGCTGTGAGTTTCTGTTGTCAACCAAGCAGTGTCTATTCAGTTGGTGACTTACTCGAGTGTATCTGTGCAGTACTTGTGACAGAGACCACCATTATTGCCCGCCAGCACGGAGAGGTGGGACCACCAGATTTCAGCACCAGAGCTACAACTACAAGATGAGTGAGCCTCTGGTCTGCTGGACATTCACCAACACCGTTTAGTTACTAATAACCCCATAAAAATTCCCACCATTTTCTGGACACTGTGTAGTCAATATAGACAGGTGTGATGAGGCCACCCCAACAGCACAAACATTAACTATCCTCCCAAGTAGATGACTACTAGAACATTTTAATAATACTAACTAGTATAGTACATATATATGTACACTATTGCATTTATGATATAATATTCCATGCATTTCTTTCATAATCTCTAAATCCTTTTAAGTTCTGGTCAACCTAAAAAATTGATCCAGAACAAAATAAATGTAATATAATTCTATCAAAAAATTTTACACTATTGAGTTAGTTCAGTGTGTTGTAATATTTATTAATCTTATTAGTCTTTGTGGTGAAGTGAGATGTTATAAATATTTATAGGGGACTTAGTGTACTGACTGAGATCAGCTGTGAAGGTATATATATCTAATAAGAGTAGTGTATTATATATAACCTTGCTTGCTGCCACATATGTTCCACCACACTTACAGAGACACTGTGACACACTCACAAACATAAACACTCTAAAGGATCTCTTGTGTGCCAGTGTTGTGTCCAGATGATAGACTGGGTTAGAGATTAACAGATATGTATTGACACATGGCCCCATACTTTGCTATGCCCCAGAGCTGAATGGATGTTGTCACTGGATGTCAAATACAAAGGAACCAGTGAATCACAATCAATTGGTGACTTTACTCGAGTGTATATTGTACAGAATTTATCAATATGAAGTAAGGTAATACACCACCATTATTAAAAGCTATCCTGCCATGCACGTGTCAGGTTTGTGTAGTAAGTAAAAGAGCCCCCCCTAAGGAGATTTTCTAGCTTACCGACTACAGGGGGGGCTTGACACACATAGGATACTTTTAATAATATATGTCACTACAATATTCATATTGATAAATTCTGGACATATAACTTGTAATTAAAATTGATTGTGATTCCTGGTTCCCTTTGTATTTGAATCAGGACACATATTCCCATGTCAAAACAGCAATGAAATTCCCCTCCTCCAACCGTTTATTTGAAAAGTTAATCAGTTGGGACTGAGAGTATACATAATTGGCAAGCAAGCAAGGTTATATATAATACACTACTCCTATTAGATATATATACCTTCACAGCTGATCTCAGTCAGTACACTAAGTCCCCTATAAATATTTATAACATCTCACTTCACCACAAAGACTAATAAGATTAATAAATATTACAACACACTGAACTAACTCAATAGTGTAAAATTTTTTGATAGAATTATATTACATTTATTTTGTTCTGGATCAATTTTTTAGGTTGACCAGAACTTAAAAGGATTTAGAGATTATGAAAGAAATGCATGGAATATTATATCATAAATGCAATAGTGTACATATATATGTACTATACTAGTTAGTATTATTAAAATGTTCTAGTAGTCATCTACTTGGGAGGATAGTTAATGTTTGTGCTGTTGGGGTGGCCTCATCACACCTGTCTATATTGACTACACAGTGTCCAGAAAATGGTGGGAATTTTTATGGGGTTATTAGTAACTAAACGGTGTTGGTGAATGTCCAGCAGACCAGAGGCTCACTCATCTTGTAGTTGTAGCTCTGGTGCTGAAATCTGGTGGTCCCACCTCTCCGTGCTGGCGGGCAATAATGGTGGTCTCTGTCACAAGTACTGCACAGATACACTCGAGTAAGTCACCAACTGAATAGACACTGCTTGGTTGACAACAGAAACTCACAGCTCAGATTATGAATAAATAACACAGAATTGCTAGCAAAACTCAGCTGAGCTGCTGGCTATAGTATGGCGTCCCTAAACTTCTTACACTTTCTTTCATATGGAAATCACCACACTTTAAAATCTGTGTCTATCACTGAACAACTATTGAGAAATGACCCCAAATCCGCGTTTAAGCGCCGACAATATGCTTGTCTGTGGCCAATCACTGCCTAGGTTTATTTGAATTTCAAATTTCCTACACTAAAGTCATTTCAGTCATGCTTCAGTCAAGTATGGATGTTTATCTGTTAGTCTGTCCGTCTCTACTTGTGTTTCTACAAAATGTACTTGATTTTTGAACCAACCTTTCTCTCCCCTCCAAAATTTTGTCGTTAAAAGTTATTTTTAGACACAGCCACCACAATATCCCCTCTCCTCCATACCAAGTAGATTTGAACACCTGCGTCTCGAGGTCGTGTTTTTTTGTGCAAAATAGCGACACTTTTAGATTCAATACAGTCTGTCGATGATGTAAACTACACTGTCTTTTGTCATTATCTTCAATATTATCTATCCGTCTGTAAAATCAAGAACATATTAGTTCACTGCTCAGAATAGGCCATCCGGCCAACTAATTTTTATATTCCTAACATTAATATTAAGAAAAAAGTACTTTTTAATTTTTGTAATATTCCTAACATCTGCGTTTTAGCCGCTGAATTCAAATCAAGGGCTTGGTATCGCAAAAGCGTCCAATAAATGAC
This sequence comes from Oreohelix idahoensis, assembly GCA_024509875.1. Classification (NCBI taxonomy): domain Eukaryota; kingdom Metazoa; phylum Mollusca; class Gastropoda; order Stylommatophora; family Oreohelicidae; genus Oreohelix; species Oreohelix idahoensis. Next base: position 207,498 of record JAMPIV010011245.1, on the reverse strand, counting down.
TGTGGCGTAACATATCTATGGTCCCTTCTGTCGAGTTGCTTACTTTTTATGTCAACTTGGGAAACGTGACTTTTCTCCGTTTCCCCCCCAATTGCGTCTTCTTAGCCTTTCTAGTCTCACGCAATCTTTCCAGTCATATTTTTTTCCTTTTTGATCCGCCGTTCCCCTCCTGTCTAGCAAGTCAATTATTATGGAGGATGATGACCCGCGGTCTAGGCGATCATGTACATCAGCAGCCTACGCATTATGTTTTTTATCCTTATATGTTATCCTTGGAGGTATTTTACCGTTGTATCTCTGTCAATTTCACTACAATTAGACACAGACAAATTTAGACTAAAATTTTAAGATTGTACGAATACAAATTTAGACTAAGATCCAGAGATCATGGCAACACAAACTGAGACTAAATTTCTAAGATCATACGAACAAAACTTTAGACTAAGATCCGAAGATTAGACCAACACAAATTTAGGCTAAGATCCGATGACTTACAAAATTCCGACTAAGTTTCGATGATTAAACTAACAAAAATCTATCCTAATTTCCGAAGATTACACTAACGAAAATTTAGAATAAAATCCGAAGTTTAGACTCATACAAAATTAAACTAAGATCCGATGATTAGACTGAACAAAATTAGACAGCGATCTGATTATTAGACTAACAAAGACGTAGAGAAGTTCCGTTGATTAGACTAATGGCAATTTAGACTAACAAATTTTGATTAGACTAAAAATGTTTAGACTAAGATTTGAAGATTGTACTATTGTTATTGTTGAACATAATCGACATCTATGCACTCCGAGCAAACCCATAGGTGCTCAGTCTCCATCAGTGCATGATAACTGTTCCTGTAGCTCGCTGGTTATAAATACGACGGATGCACCCTCTCATACGTCCAACTCTACTAGCCTTACGTTTGATGCCCAATTCCAACAGTCTTAACCTTGATGATTCATCTATTGCGGTGTCATTCTCTTACAGGCGATCATTAATTGTTCTCAGTTATTCATATCCAGTGTCCCCACTGTGGGTGCTCTTGATGCTAATATGTCAGCTCTCTCATTACCGCTTACCCCTGCATGACAAAGACCGTAGATCCACACCAGCTCCTGCAGATTCGAAGGTTCTATGAAAGTTTTTAATTCATGTCTTAGTCAACCATTTTGAACCTTTTGAAGGATGGACTGAGAGTCTGACAACATTGACTGCCTTTGTTAATAAAGTTTTCCATTCATGTCTTAGCCAACCATTTTGAACCTTTCGAAGCATGGACTGAGAGTCTGACAACATTGACTGCCTTTGTTAATAAAGTTTTCCATTCATGTCTTAGCCAACCATTTTGAACCTTTCGAAGCATTGACTGAGAATCTGACAACAATGACTGCCTTTGTTAATAAAGTTTTCCATTCATGTCTTAGCCAACCATTTTGAACCTTTCGAAGCATGGACTGAGAGTCTGACAACATTGACTGCCTTTGTTAATAAAGTTTTCCATTCATGTCTTAGCCAACCATTTTGAACCTTTCGAAGCATGGACTGAGAATCTGACACATTGACTGCCTTTGTTAATAAAGTTTTCCATTCATGTCTTAGCCAACCATTTTGAACCTTTCGAAGCATGGACTGAGAATCTGACACATTGACTGCCTTTGTTAATAAAGTTTTCCATTCATGTCTTAGCCAACCATTTTAAACCTTTCGAAGCATGGACTGAGAATCTGACACAATGACTGCCTTTGTTAATAAAGTTTTCCATTCATGTCTTAGCCAACCATTTTAAACCTTTCGAAGCATGGACGGAGAATCTGACACAATGACTGCTTTTTTTTAATGAAGTTTCGTTGAACTAACACAGATAACAATAAAGATTATACTAACACAGAAATAGACTAAGTTTCGATTATTAGACTAATACAAAATTGTGCAACAAATTGCTACTTTGACAGCTGGCTAAAGTTGCAGAATGGATTCTTCTTCTTCTTCTTCTGCGTTCAGTTTGTAGTCATGCTAAATCTGCAGGCCTGTCGCCAGGACGAAGTCCACAGTCTTTACCAGGTCGGCGCGGCAGCCCCATAGCTTCTGCTGGAGCTCAGCACCCCTTGGCCAGGTCGCACGTCGTGGTTCATCATGGGTTGGACAGTTCTGGAGAATGTGTTCTGGGGTCTGGATTCATGTTCCGCATGGGCATTCATTTGTGTGGGATATCTTGAGGCGATAGAGATGTCCTAGTAATCTGCAGTGGCCGGTTCTCAGGCGGAACATTGTGGTCTGTTGGTATCTGTTTAGATGGTGTATTGGGTCATCTCTGCTGTATATATCCCCTTCCTCCTTCCACTGGTTTTTGTACTTGTTGTGGATTATAGTTTTTGCTTCCCGATACGGCAATGGATGGCTGTATTGTTCCATTTTACTGCCACTTCTTGATAGAGCATCTGCTTTCTCATTACCAGCAATTCCACAATGGGAGGGTAACCACTGAAGGGCAATGGTTGATGACCTTTGGATGATGTTAAGCTCAGATCTGATCTCATTCATCATGTTATCATTTCTGGTGTTTTGTATTGATTCCAGTAATGATCTGCAGTCGGTGAAGATTACTATCTTAGCTGATGGTTGTTGTTCGGGTCTGGTGAAGATTTTCAGGGCTTGCAGTAGGGCCATAGCTTCTGCCCTAAAATTGGAGGAGATCTTTCCAGTTGGGAAGGCCTTTCGGATGATCTTTCCATTTAGGAATCTTATAAAAATGCCCCCACCACATTGATGCAGATGTTTGGAGATGTTTATGAGGGTGGTTCTTTTCAGCCTAATCTTTGTCAAACTGGATAAAACAAGGAGATAATTTTGAAGATTGCAGCCAAGGTGGAGTGAGCTCAGTTCCCAGCGCTAGTGGAAAGTTAACGTTCCAATGACCCTATGCAGCCATGACCCAAATCCCCTTCCCCGTTTAGAGTTTAGATGACACATAAGTGCCGAAATACTTGTGTGACCGAGGGGCCACTTCTGGTAATCCTAGTTCTTATGTTATTATGCTCTGTACGGGTTGCTCATCATCATCATAACCACCATCATCACCTTCAGTCAAACATTCTCTTACAGGAAAGGGATCAAACTCCATAATTCTCGTCGTTTGTACGTCGGTCACATCTAAGGGATGCAACTGTGGTTGAAAGTTAGACATTAATTGTATTGTTTCCCTTATATGTACTCTCCCGAAAATAGTAACACTCAACGAAGAAAAGTCGGTGAATTGTGCAACACAAAGTGAGTGACAGTGATATATGAATAAAATGTAAGTTTGTGATTGTAGAACCCAGTTTCATTCCGGAAACGGATTTAACTCATCATTTTGTTAAAAATAACCTTAAAATGTAAGTTTTTGATTGTTTCTTCAAGACAAAATTTTAATTTAAAATATTGCAGACTTATTGTTGGAGCTACTCGCTGGAAATGAAACGGTTTATTGGAGCATAGATACCATGATTTCCGATGATCCCAACGACGCAGTTGATTTCCCAACCGAGTTCCTTAACGAGCATCAGGAATGCAACCGCATTTGCAGAAATTAAAGGTTGCTGCATGTATCATGCTATTGCGAAATCTAAACGCAAAAAACGGACTATGGAACGGTACGCGTTTGGTCATAAAAATCTTGCATCAGAATTCCATTAATGCAGAAATTATCACTGGCATTAATAAGGGAGAACGAGTCTTAATTCCTCGCATTGACTTAGAACAGAGCGAGCGCAGTTTGCCATTTAGGATGCGATGTCCTCAAATCCCAGTGATTTTAGCATTTGCAATGACGATCAATAAGGCGCAAGGACAATCTTTTGATCACGTAGGAGTTTTCCTTCCTGAACCTGTTTTCGGACACGGCCAGCTCTATGTCGCCCTCACCCGAGGTACAAATCACTAAAACTTGAAAGTTTTTGTTAAAAACACTTTTCATCAGGGAACATTCTTTGAAACAAATCCACGCACTTTCACACAAAATATTGTCATCAACGAACTTTTATATTGAATTTAAAAATATTTAAAAAATATATTACAGTTTTTGATTTACTTTCGTCATTATTGACGGGTTATTGCTGATCGTTAAATAAAAAACTTCACAATCACTGGGTTTTACAGTAAGTAAACCTTTAACCTAGCTGTGAATGTTGTTACTTGTAATAGTCCCTCTTCAGTCAGAACACGTGTCAGTACCCATGCCACCATCTGCGGTAGCAGATAAGAATATGAAAGAGACAACATCGACAACATTGTTTGACTATGCAATCTACATCAGGTATTGAGAGACAATCCTCTGGTATGTACTTACACAAATAGCTCCTTACAGCAAGACCAACGATATGAGCAGAATTTCCTATAGTAGCACAAGTGATTGAGGACATATTTTTCTTAGAAGTGAACTTGTGTAGACTCGGACACGTGCAGACTGTGCAGAGATAGATTTTTTTGAATGGATGGGCATGACAAAAATAATCGAAAAAATGTGATTCGCCTTACGAGAACAAAAGACAAAGAAAATAGTCAACCTTCCGGCCACAAGGCCTTCGTCAGGGAAATGAAAGAAAGTGAAGACTAGATATGACACATAAGAATCTAAATAAATATAAAAATTAAAAAACTAGGTACTTCCCTAAAGCAGATAAGACCTAGCACGCCTGCCGAAGTGAGAGTGGGTCACAAGAAAAGGACTTTTTGAAGAGACTAGCTCAAGACTGATAAAGAATCATACCCCGGAGGCAGCCGGTTCATATAGAATAGCCAGTGCAGCTAGATGAGCCAGTACAGACATGCTATGAAATAATCCAACGTGACCAGTACAGACAGATGATATGTTTGAGAGATAAGACAGTAGACGAAGTAAGAATCACGATCAGTGCAAAAGAAGTATAGAATGAATGCGTGTTTTTCAACACCAGTGATTTTCTTGTACGAGGGAAGGTCAAAAAGTAATGCCTCCTATTTTTATGTATGTAAATACAGCATCCGCGTGCAATTTGTAAATTTAGCAGGATTCCTGAAACACTCTTCTGCACTGTATAGCATTACCAACCTGTTTCAGTAACAGGTGGCACCACTGTAACAGTTTAAAAATGGCTGCCAAAGACGTTCGGTTAAAACAACGTTATGTCATAGAATTCCTCAATGCTGAAGGCGAGACCCCAATTCGCATCCACGAACGTTTTAAGAATGTTTATAGAGATTCAACAGGGGATGTTAGCACTGTCCGACGTTTGATACATCGTTGTGACGAAGCTGAAGTAGGTCAATCCTCAATGAACGCAAAGCGGACTGGCCGTCCGTCTACCGCAGTGACTCCACACAACATTCATCAAGTTGATGGCATCATTCGTGGTGACAGTCGGGTAACACTGGATGAACTTTCTTCCATATTGTCCATTAGTAAAGGCAGTGTCCAGAACATCAATAAAGAAGAAGCTTAGAGGTCGTCTTCAACGACTTTACCCATTAAAAGAACAGAGAACTGCGCTACTGTTGCACGATAATGCCACGCCACACACCGCTAAAAGCACCATTGATGTGATTGCAGAATTTGGATGGACATTATTACCACATCCCCCTTACAGTCCCGATCTTGCACCTTCTCACTTCCATCTGTTTAGACCACTGAAAGAAGCTCTTCGCAGACATCACTTTGAGGACACCGAGACCCTTAAATGCGCCGTACGCCAGTGGTTTAGGAAAAAGGACACACATTTTTACCGTGCAGGGATACATGCCCTTGTGAGAAGATGGACAAAAACTGTAACAAATAACGGAGACTACATTGAGAAATAAATTTTTGAAGTTCAGACTTGGGGCTACATTTCAATGTGAATTTTATCTGTTTTCTTGCCTATTGAATGAAATAAAAAATTACGAGGCATTACTTTTTGACCGTCCCTCGTATATACGTTGATTCAAAGGATCTGAATAAAATCAGACAAACGCCACTGGTCTTGTTACCTACAATCATGTTGTACGAGTAAAGATATATGTACTTCAAGAGAGCATCTCTGAAGGAAAGAAGAGAGCTTGGTTTATTGTAAGATCACGGGACGGCACAGAGAGTCTACGTTTGACCACCTGGTCACATTAATCAGGAAGAGCCCCAGGATTATGGGAAGAAATCGGGACAAATTTCTTAATTCCCATGTCACACAAACCACCCTGCGTAATGCCAGAGGGTCTTTTAGAAAAGAAAGGAAGAATATGACAATTGCTCTCTCAGACATGTCATACATGTCATACATGTCATAGGAGGCGGTAAATATGAGGTTGTCCATGAGGCTGGATAACTCATAATTTAAAATAATTTGGTACAGAAACCACAACTGCCGAGTCACATGAATGTTTTTTTTTTTTGCAGGCTTCCTGCCATATCTCCAAAACGTGAAGCTCAATAGTCCTTCTTTGACTTAGATACTTGGTTGCCTTCCAGAACAGAGATACATTAAAGCTATATCGCATCAAGAAAGATCACTTACGTTTCAAACAGCTGACATCTCTGGGCGACTGGGATAAGTTTGAATAATCAAATGAAATAGGATTTTTTTGTTTGTTTTAAAGGAACAACTGAATGTTCTACTACCTAGACTACTGACTTGCATTAGACTTGATATCCTTTGTGGGTGAAGGGGAACCACACAAAAAAGAGTAGGTTAATTAGTTGGGTAAAAAATAAACAGATCCACAGAAAAAAAGCTTTCTTTACTTAAATGAGCTTGACGATTTTTAATGGATTATTATATTTACAAACTTACTGGTCACAGTAAGGTACCATGAGTTGTAGATATAATAATTTTTGTGCATGGGAACCTGAGAACTGAAAATTGTTACAAGGGTTCATCCAGAATAAAAAAGGTTGAGAAAGGATGCTATAGTTCAACCAGCAACACATATCATATAAATATTCAGGGTGATCGAGAAGTCTCTCCGCAGTGGGTTCAGTACTTTAATAATATGAATGTAACATTTTATGATACAGTAAACAGTATTATTTTAATTGATTTTAATTAGATTTACTTTACTACTACATAAAAGTAATAATTTTTTTATTTTCGCATAAAGCATTTTTGCCTGTTTAAATAATTTAAATTGCTATGTAAAATAAAGAAATGTAGTTGTAAATTACGACCTTTTAATAATAATTTTATCATTTGGATTGTTTCCCTTGATTCATAGTACTCAAGCACTGAATACACGGCGGAGAGATTTTTCGATTGCCCTATATATGGGGACATTGGATATGGGTAAAGGAGATGCTCATGAATATATGATCGATTTGATTAAGAACGACACTGCAAACAGTGATTGAACAAGGCTAAGATTGCTGGAATTTGACATCAAAGGTAAGACTAACAAGGATGGACGTATGAAAGGATGCATCCGGCACAAACTGAAGAATAGGTATGTGTTAAGTGACACTGTACAGAGTGTTTATAATTGTTGGGGAGCCCGGCAGTATCTTTTTGTGGAGAGTACTGGGCAAGTTAGTAGCACATGCGGAACTGTCTCATATGGATGGGTACAGTTGTGGCAACAAGGTTATGTGAGGGGTTTGGTTTATTTAAGCGCTTGTTGAGTGTTGTGTGTATTGTTTTTAGTTGGAAGAATGTTGATGTTGTCGTTTTTCTTGGGATGGGCCATTTCTTTATACAAGACACATTCAGTAGACCCTTTTGCCCATTGGTTTAGTCAATCCTATTTTAAGTTATTTTAGAGCATTACGTAACCAGAAGTAATAAGAAATAAAAAAAATTATGGAGAAGAAGCAGGTAAGACGTAGTCTGTGTGTGAGATAACGGAGAAAAAGCAAAAACCCTTAAGACATTCAGAGAAAACCAGTCCGTATAACAAAACTGGCCCTTGATCGAAATACACAGGGACGTAGAATAGTGGAGAGAGACCTGCAGAATAATAGCAGAAAAAGTCAAAGTCACGGCAGCGCATTTAAGGAAGTGAAGAAAACTTAAAGAGAAATAAGTGGTGTGCAGCAGTTGCAACTGTGTATAAAACGTATACAAATAATAGATGGTATAAGTGGTTGGAGCAGTCGGAACTCTATTTTTGTGGATATTTTTGGGGAGGCAAGTCGCGTCCCGTTCAATCAAGTCGGTTATGTTAGGGCGCATGTCCAACTATAAACGATCTTTAGGTGTGAGTTATCACCGTTGATTACCTACAATTACCATTATCACGTGAGTAAACTGGGGCAGCTGACACATGTGCTAGACAGCAGGCAGAACTCTGGGTTGAACGGGTAAAGAAACAGGTAGGTCATATCAAATGTGGGCAAAGTTCAGAACTTTATATTCAACGGATAAAAAAAGGGATTGACATCATTAGTGAAGGGCAGCAGTTTGAATTTTATATTCAACGGATTAATAGGGGCAGATCACATCTGTGGTGGGCAGTAGTGGAACCCCTTAATGAATGAATAACAATGGGCAGATGTTATCACAGGTGGGCAGCGGTCGGAACTCTGTAGTGTAGTCAAGTGATAAAACAGCGGCATTTCAAATAAGTGGTGGGTAGCTGTCGCAACTCTATATTCAAGGAATAAGAAAAGGCAAATGATTTCAGTGGTGGGCAGTGAGTAAGTATTCTATTGTCAACGGATAAGAAGGGCAGATGATACTAATGGTTGGTAGCCATTGAAACTGTATATTTCACGGATTTAAAAAAAGCAGATAATATCAGCGGTGATAACCGGAGCTCAGTATTTCACGGATAAACAGAGGGCAGATAATATGAATAGTGAACCACAATCCAAATTATATTTTCGAGGATAAAAAACAGCAGATGATGTTATTAGTGGGCGGCGGTCGGAATTCTATTTTCAACGGAAAAGGGGAAGTAATATCAATGGCGGACAATTATTTGAACTATATATTCAAACGGGAGAGTCCGACTGACAGATTGGTTAGAGCGCTGGTTTCTAGCGGCAAAGGTGCCGGGCTCGATCTAAGGTATCGTCACGCACCAGTCTACCCAGCTGTAAATAGGTACCTGACTTTTCTCTTGAGTTAGGAAAGGAGAAGGCAGTGAGGAAAGGCGCCGCCAACTTCTCGATGCTGGACCTAGTATAGTGAAGTCTCTAATACTTCACTACCTACGGCAGTATCTGTTATAGGACTACATGTACGAATTTTATATTCCACGGATAAAGAAATTGTATTTTAAAAAGGCGGATGATGTTAGGCAAGTATACGATGTAGTTAGTATATGTGTGTCTGAATGTGTGTGTGTATGTAGGCGTTACTCACAGAGAATGTTACAAGAGAGTAAGAGACATAGCCTGGAGAAACAAGAAACAGGATGCAGCACTCATGTGGAATGGTGCCACTCCAAGAAAGTATTAAATACACAAAAATGTCGCAACCCAACGGCCTTCAAGCAGATTTCTGAAGAACACGTTACAAAATGTTCACATATGAGTAAATAGGCGTATACAAGCCAATGATAGATACAGTTGTTGCTATTTAGACAGTGTTGCCAATATCAAAGGATTATTACAGGGCGTTTGCCGATGGAGTCCTCTTTGATTGCAATACACTCATAGAGTTCCCTCAAGAGAATTGGAACCGACATACAAGTATGAATCAGAAGCTGAAGAGATGTTCTCGGGTGCTGTATATCTTCTAAAAAATTTTCTGATACAGCTGATGTGGGCTGCTAAACAATTTATTAATATTTACCGTATTTTTTTTTTCTTTTGGTCGACACAAAATTCTAAATTTATGTATATTTAGGTTAGGTTAAAAAAGCAACTTTAGTGAAGAAAACGTGATCTGCTTTTACTTTTAATCAAGTACAATAGAATAAAAAATACTGAAATAATAAGTACTATGCCTGGTGGGGTAGTCGATCACGTCTCTCCACAACTACAAGTCCCCAGTAAAAGGAAAAGGTAAAGGATCCCGTTACACGCCCATTGAGGCAGGCATATTGGGAATATGTTGTTAGGCCCATATTTTCTCGACCATCGGCACACTAGGGGTGATGTGGTCAGTATCACTCCGGATGCCTTAACCTTCCCGAGTTGCTCTGGTACCAAATTTATGAGGCTGGGTCTACCGCTGAGCCGTTTGCGGGTCTAAAAAATCCCACCTCAACTGGGGATCGAACCATGCACCACCGAGCTAGGAAGCCAGTGGGTCTCCAGTACTGTTTATCAATTCCGTTGTAGACATCTTTTTTTTAATTTAAGGTGTTTGCTACTTTTCTTTGTAGCACGCCCCTTTCAACCATCTACTATATACATGGAGCTGCTGGTTATGTCAGGACGCGTATAATTTATTGTAATATTTTATTGTTTGTATTCATTTTATGCTTTATACTATATTATTTCTCTAGTCTGTATTTTACTTTTTAGTTATAGCTCATAATGTTTTATTGTTCAAAAAATGATATTGTTTATACTGGTAAGTATTTAATGTTGATTGGAGAATTATTTATAGCAAATCCGTATTTATCTAGGGGGAATATATTAGCACTGTAGACTACTGGCTCCCATCCTTATTTATTTCTGTTTTTATTTGTTAGATTTTGTTTTTGTAATATAGTAATTTTGTATTTCTGGTGGGGTCTTAATGCCTATGAGATATTCTACACTCATTCCTATCTTGTGGTTATTGCAGTATGTCTTAATGTTTTGCCTCTGCTGGTCATATTTTTTTGCAGTCCACCAGAAAGTGTCTAACTGTGTTTGGTAAACGTCTTTCCATGACATGATGGCAAATTGTCCAATATCTTCTCTTCTTGTCTATTTTGTCTATTTTTCTTTCAATCTTTCTTGTTGTCACGACATATATCTCAGCTTTCTTCTTCTCGTGAAATGTCCAAAGAAAGAAGATTGTGTCCTTCTAATTTGAGAAATAAGTTTCCTCTGCCTATTGGCGTCTTTAAGATATCCTCATTACTCTTGTAACCGTCCATGACATTTTTAACATTCTTCTGTAAAACCACATCTCTGTAGCCTCTAGTACTTTTCCCGCTTGTTTACTAATTGTTCAAGACTCCCTTCCGTAAATCAGAACTGATTTGGAATAACACTGACAACCTCTCTTTCTTGCCACCATTGACAAAACGTTGTTGCATAAAATACTTTTCATTTTACAGAATATTGCTTTTGCCTGTGGTATTCTACTCATGTATCCTCCATCAGATGCCTTTAATGTGCCTACGTATATAAATGTATTGACTTAATTCAATGTTCCCATGGAGCCCTCTTTGATTGCAATACGTTCAAAGAGTTTAGATACATTCATTGAAACCAGGCAGGAGGAAGACAGCCGATAGGATAGAATGGCGTTGTCTCTTATTAACCTCTACACCCGAGAGTAGAAAAGCAACGACTAAATAAGTAAGTAAGACTTCTTTCAAACCTAGGCCAATTTACTTTGTCACACACGTTATGCTTAATTTTAGTTACTCACATACATGACAAACATATAAATTCTCCATGTATTGCGTGTATCATTAATAAGGGATCAAAGTATATAACCTAAAATTTTAACTCGAATGTTTTGTAATGTGCATTTATGTATATTTGTTATTTTTAAGAAGGGTTCCATAATCTTCATTGGACAATCAAATGCCCATAATCTTCACTGGACCATCAAATGGGCCAATAGTCTTCAATGGACAATCAAATAGGCCCATTGTCTTCACTGGACAATCCAGTTATTCCCATAGTCTTCATTGGACAATCAAATGGGTCCATTGTCTTCATTGGACAATCAAATGAGCCCATAGTCTTCATTGAACAATCAAATGGGCCCATAATCTTCATTGGACAATCAAATGGGCCCATCGTCTTCATTAGACAATCAACTGGGACCATAGTCTTCATTGGACAATCAAATGGGCCCATAGTCTTCACTGGACAATCAAATGGCCCATAATCTTCATTGGACAAACCTATTGGCCCATAGTCTTCATTTGACAATCAAATGGGCCCATAGCCTTCATTGGATAATCACATGGAACCATAGTCTTCACTGGACAATCAAAGTGGTCAATGGCAGAACAATGGTTTAGAAACCCTGTGATAGATCTAAGTATTCATTAAAAATTAAAAATAAATTATTTCTGGCTTCTGAATCTACAACAACCCATTCCTACTTTTACACAAACCTACGTATTTTACAAGTAAAGTGTATAAAATAATAAATAACAGAAAAGTTGAGTTATTATCGTAACACATTCGTGTATGAGTAAACAATTATTATCATAAAAATCTAGACATTAACTCTATTAACACCTCGCGATAATCTACGAGCTGAGTTTCAAGATTCTGTTTATGACACTTAATGGGAATTTTATCTATAAAGGAAACGGGACATGCTGGGTGTAAGATGTAAAGTTATGTTTGGCGATATCAATTTTGCCTTTTACAGACATCAAAACTACAAGAGAGCATTATTGGTTTAATGCAGCCATCTTGCAAGGAGACCACGTGCATTACTGCGTCTGTTCCCTTTGAAAGAGTGAAACGGGAAGTAATACTGAATATTGGTAAAAATGTGTGGCTTATTTAACACCTGACAGTGGTTCCCAAACTTTCTTGGCCTTCATACCACAATGGTTCTCATTAACCCTGCCTGTATCCCTGTAGCAGATAATGGCAAATAACTGATACATTTTTATTATACATTTGCACATAAAACTGAACGTCTGATTGGCAGAGAGGGTATAGCGCTGGCCTCTCGCGGTAAACCCGATGGTGTCACGCTCCAGTCTACTCAGCTGTAACTGGGTACCTGATTCTGCTCCTGAGTTAGGGAAGGCTAAGGCAGCGAGGAAAGGAACTGGTCACCACCACTTTTCGAAGCTGGACCTAGAATAGTGAAGTCTCTAACACTTCCCTACGGCAGTATCTGTTATGGTAGTCACCTTTACCTTTTACATTAAAAAGAAAATTAATAGAATAAACAATTTATTTTACAAATGAATCTTTATTTGCGACATAACAAACTTGTTAGTTTCAAAACTATATTATGTTCATCAGAACACTGTGAAACAAATTAGTGAGATTGTTGACTTAATAAAAAACATTAACGACCTTGAATAATTAACAGGGATGGAAATAACCCAATGGCAAAGAAAATACCAGCAAGAACAATTATCCCACTGTGAAAAAGAAGATCCTTCCTGGGCGAAAAAAAAAACTGACAGTCCAGGCATTGAAATTAAAGGAACTCAAACAAAAACACAAAGAAAGCGTATAGCAACCAAGTATATTGACAAACAAATCTTCAGAAAAACGCTGGACACATGCATACACTGATGCTTCAGCAAAAAATGCTTTTGACTATGGGTGGGTGGGGGGGGGGGAAATAGGTATTAAATTAAATAATGGAATCCACTCTATGGCAATCGCCACTGGAAAATAGTGCATTAACTTCAATGCTGACGCATAAGCCTTGAAAAAGGAAACAGGCGGCGGACACTCAGGAACTTTGAGCTGACTACTATTTTTGTTAGAATTATTAATGTAGAAGTCTGACGGCAAACGAGGAAGAAGAAGAAGCAACTAAGGCTTCTTTGCTGAAGAGAAAGTGAGGAGAAATAAGTACTAGGAATCCTTGTTTTGGGACAGACTCACAGAATGACTGTGAGACACACATACGCTGCGAATGTTTACACACAAATTCAACACCTAACATCCTCATTTCGTCTCAACTTGACAAACGTGCACTATAAGATATGTATTAAATGAAAAATTGGAGCACGTGTGCAGACAGACATGGACAGAAAACATAGGAGGTAGAATTTATAAATTATTATGCAACCGGAAATACAGGAAGTATGAGCAAGTGCAGATAATTCGTTATCACGTTCCTAACACGTAACACCTGATAATTGAGTCTGATGTAAATAAAGTTTATGTGCGAGCAGTGGCGTTGTTAGGAATCAGTTTGCGGTAGGCTGTGCGGATGGGAAAAGCATATCGGGGGCTCCATCTTGGAATCTACCCCATGCCTCATAATTAAATTAGTTGCTATTATCGTCATAACTACCATTCAACTGAGGTGCATAGTCTTTCAACAAATGCTTTTTAAGATCTCTTTTTTTTTTTTTGAGCGATCTTTCCAAGTTGTTTCATGTCTGCTTTACCCCTTACATTTGTGTTGCCAGCTATCTTCTCTGTGTGTTATCCCTCTAATTCTCTGGAGATTCCAGGACTGCCTAAGAAAGCTATCATCAAGTTTTCCTATTAATTGCAAGTTTCTTTTCCGCATTTCTTGTTCCATTGACACTTGTCATTTCCTTGTCATCAGTTCGATATAGGTGATCGTGTGTTACCATTTCAATCCTTCTGCTTTCACGCAAGACCTTATTTATGAAATCGTTAATTTCTCGGATGTTGTTTTTGTTTGTCGTCCTGTATCAGAGCCATCCATTAGAACTCACTTGTCATTTGAGCTTCAACATGGATGATTTCGTGACGCTTTCATTTGAAATACAAGCTAAGTCACAGGCGAACGAGGGTATGTCTGATTTGCATAATATTTTTTATTACTGCATGTGAAGACAAATAGTTGTATACAAATTAGATTTTAAAATAATGAGTCAAAGAAACATTTGTAAAATTTCATACAATTACTTAATTCTAATTATGTATATAGCGGTCTAATTATTCTCCTTGGATAGCGATGGAGAAGAAAGTTACATCCCTTGAACAGATTGAAGCGAACCATAAATTACTTTATCCCAATTTTACAAATATTTGAAGTAACTTCATTCATTAAAAACAATGAGTTCCAAGCAAGATCCTCAATCTTCTAAATATGCTGCAGAATAATTCTTCGTCCGTCATCCTTTGACGAGGATACGCGCTCGTTACATATAAAAACATTAGACAGAACGACCATTATAAAGGTCACTTACCGCTGTAGGTCTTGTCTGAACACTGCTCGTCTGTAAGTCTGTTGTACCGGAACGGACTGAGAGACCGTCTGTTGCTGGTTGCACACGTGCCGTCTGTGGATTGGCAGACGTAAGAAAGTAACACACCGTTTGTGGCAGCTGCGGTGCTAATAGTGGTGGTGGTGAGATGGCAATGTCAGAGACGACAATGGTGATGAAACAAATACAATTAAAACCACAAACTCCTTCATTCATCCCACTCAAGCTCTCCAAGGAACAAAGGACTTCAACAACCTCAACCCAAGTCTTCCTGTAATGTGCTTCTTCTTGTTCTTCGTTGATTCTTAATCACTGAAAACGCAGCCAGTAGCCATCACGCCTAGTGGCGTCTTGTAGGGCAGCAACAAAATGTCCCCATGTTGCTCGGTCAGTGGTCATCCTTCGTGCCGTGCCCCAACTCTGGTTCACGCTTTGCATCTCTAGCCTCCACTGTTCTCCACCAGGTTGTCTATGGTCTGCCTCTCTGTCGCCGTCCTTCTAGGGTCCATAGCATAGCAGTTCTGGCGATGGCGTCAGGGTCCCTTCTCAGGACATGGCCTACCTAGTTCCAGCGTCTGCCTGCAGTGATGATGTGAACGCCTTTAGCTCAAAATATGTCTGTGTCTTCCTCAACCCATTCATTTCTGTCTCCATGTCTCTTCTCCTGTTTCGCTTCAATCTTCTAATGACATCAACAAGTTTCCTCAACGTGTGTCCTTTCCGTCGCCAGCTTCGTCCTCTCATTTTATTTTTGTTCCAGTCGCACATGTCTGATTTGTATCAACAGTTCCATTTTTATAATGTTGTCCTACCAGTTCAATCTTTATATTCCACACAAGCACATATTTATGAAAGTCTGTAAAGTGTTGGGGAAAATAAACCACCAATAGTTAAGATGATGGTGGTGATGGTGGTTGTATTATTGTAATCATCATTATAATCATTACTATAATCATCATCATCATCATCATCATTTCATTCTCGCGTCTTATACAGCATGGAGCCACCACTCCCCTTGACCCCTTAAGCTTGCACGGAAGTATTCTCGTGTCTCATTTAATTATATGTCCACAGCACGGTACCTGCATGTATACGTCATGTATACTCTGTCACCCATCATAAGTTCATCATATCAATGCGATTTACATAACATCCCTACTTTCTGAAAACGCATTCCATGAAAGGTTCCCACTACTTTGACATCATAATATCCTTCAGTTTAGAGAACGGGTTGAACTCTCTCTCGCGCGCGCGCTCTCTCTCTGTCTGTCTGTCTGTCTGTCTGTCTCTCTCTCTCTCTCTCCCTCTCTCTCTCTCTCTCTCTCTCTCTCCCAAACAGTTTTTAAGCAATACCCTGGTAAAAAAAATGGACGCCACTTTTTAAGTTCTTTAAAACGAGCAAATAAACGTATACTTATGATAAAATATCTTATATTGTTGGCTAAAGAATACTCTGATAGCTGCATACGCAGCAAATAGCTTCATTTATGTCGTGCAAAGTGCACACTCGAGAACTAGCTATAACCAAACGGACGTATCAAGCGGCCCTTGGGAGCATAGTGGCGCGCTATACGGCTCCTGTGGATTGAGCATAACGAGTGTTACTTCGTGCACTCAGATGTACGACTCGTTTCATACAAAATATCGAATGGCAAAAATAGTCAAGATTGTTATAGTATCGGAATAACATGGTCATTTATATTTGGATATACGCTCTAATACAACCGATGGAAGTTAGATCTAAATTGAATTGGGAGGTAGGGGGCAGACCAAAACACGGCAAAGATTCTAGAAACAAAAAATACGAAATGGAATAAGGTGTAGTCTAAACTGAAAGAAGTCACGTGTAGTTCCTCTAGATCTCTGTGAAGACACACAAAGAAATTAACTACTGCTCTTTCTCAGTCACTCCCCAAGGAGCAAAGGCCTTCAACAACCACATGCCAAGTCCTCCTGTCAGCGCCATCCGCTCAAGTTCATTCCACGTTTTCCTCACCATTTTCACTTCTGACTACAGTTCTCTTCCCCATGCGTATCTTGGTCTACCTCTGCCTCTCTTTCCCTGGGGATTCCAGAACAATGACGGCCTTGTAATGCTATCAACAGGTTTCTTCAGTGTGTGTCCCATCCATGTGTGCACCGTCTTCTCATCTCTTGTTCCACCAGCACTTGTCTGATTCTTGTCATCGGTTTCCCTGTGGTGACTGTTGCAAAACGGACATTAACCACTCTGGAAATTTCCCAGTAAGAACTAATCTTTAAGATCTATCATTTATATATTTCTATATTTGAGATTCACAACGGGGGAATCACCTAACTATTCTGAGGCGAAAAAGAAAACAACCAATCAGAAGTGCGAAAAAAGAGCCAATCAAACGCAGTGGTAGCGAGAATGAGAAACTCATCAAAATGAAAAGAAAAAGTCGATTTAACTAGAGACATATTAAGCCAATCAAATTGATGCGAGGGAGATCCAATCAAATTCAGGCTCAATTAAATCTAACAGAGTGGGAAACTGTATATAAGTCCGTTTCAGATTCATTTCTGGACTCTCAAAATTTTCCTTCAATATCCCAAGAGCTGAGAAGACGTCCAGCGGACTGACCCACACTTATATAAGCCACATAGCCACAGCCCATAGCTGTGAAAAGCCAAGCTGACCTGCTCAGATCCGTAATATTGTGTCTGAAGGGTTCCTACCCCAGAGAGAGTCGTAACAAAGCTTCTAGTAAGGAGCATAACAGACTGCAGTGTGTGAATAAAGGATCTCCTCTGCATCATAGTAGCATCGTGTGAACTATCCAGGAGAAATTAACTCTCTTGGGAAGTCTACACCTGATCAATGATAGAAGTGTCCGTAGAGAAAGAACTGAAGGAGATAAGTACTGTTTCATTGAAGAAGCAAATCATAAAGCCAATATTTTGCCGATATGATGTTAAGAGACATTGACAGTTTATTAATTTCCAGCCTGTGATTTGTAAATACCTTCCTGCAACATTAACTAAATTTATGTTTTCTTTATTAAAGTGTACAGATATATTTTCGAAATCGCAGTTGATTTATTTTGTTTTAATTCCAGCTACAGCTCTAATTTTTTGTTCCTGTCTGGAATTCTAAGAATATGTAGTATCTGTAGGGATACCTAACGAGTTGCATTTACCACCAACAATTAATACAGACATCTTTAGAGCATAGGATAGGTCTAGCGAAAAGGGGACTTACTTGACAACTCTCTTCAACATCTACCATCTAGAACTGTGCAGTTATCTAACTGGCGTCCTGTGACATCCCTACCACTAGATCATCAGTTCTCTTCTCCAGTTATGGGAACTATTATTTTACTATCTAACTTCCATCTCGCCACAGTGACTTTGTCAAACTATTTCAAACTTCACCCTGTGGCATATCGTAAAAGATTACTAATGTGAGGTTGTACGTGTGACTCGCAACTTCATATGTCAAACAAATTGCTACAGGTACCACTGCTGCGTGGAGCCGCGGTAGCGCAGTTGTTAGGGCACTGGCTTCCTAGCTCGGTGGTCCATGGTTCGATCCCCAGTTGAGGTGGGATATGTTTAGACCAACGGCTCCGGGGTCGACCCAGCCTCATGAACTGGGTACCAGAGCAACTCTGGGAAGGTTAAGACGGCCGGCGTGATGCTGACCACATCGCCCCTAGTGTGCTGATGGTCAAGAAAATATGGGCCTAACACAGTAGCGGTTCCAGGGGGTTGTCATTGGGGGTGCTGCACTGTTCATTCATTTCAAATACTATACATAATAGTCACAAATTGTGACCACCATGTGAAATATCAACCCAGACACAAATGATTAGTGTCTTATCTCATCTAAAATCTGTCAAGAAGTTCTGAAAAGTTATTTTAAAAGTTTACAGCAACTAGTAGTAATCATTGGCAGTCGTAGCAGCTTCCCGAGTCTCAAATCGGTTACACAGACTTGTATGCACTATTTCTCGTGTTTAAAATTTTCATTGTAACTTCCCTTTAATTAGAGATAATTTACACGAGCTGCGATCCGCTGCAGCTCATGATAAAAAATTCAAACCAATCGTAATTCGTCTCTAGCTGTGTGTATGACAAGCATTCGCTTATAAGAGGTCAAGGTCACTTGAGCTGAAATCGTTCGCAGCACATACGGTGTTAGATAATTTTTTTTTTATTTATTTAACCCCTCCGGTGTAACCTCAATTTTTTGGTCTGTCCGTATTATGTATTATAATGTAGTAGAGACAGCAGTATGCAGTCCTTTTCTTTGGGAGTGCTGCAGCTCTACAGCTCATTAAAGAAAGCCACCACCTAACACCATATTCCCAATATGCCTCATTTGGGACGGGATCCTTTACCTTTTTACCTTTTACCACTGCCGCGTGAGCATTTCCATCTGAATCACGCTTGCTACACGGTTTTCAGATTCAGTGATGGTTCCGCCCTTCATAAGAAGCAAACAAAGGAGATGAATAAGGATGAACGAACAAAAAGAATAAATATTGTGCAATATAAAAGAATCCAAAATATAAAGAGAATTACGTGACAAATAATAGAGAAGGTACTGTTCAGGAATAAAGACAACCTGGGAAGAATATAAATACAGTACAACCAACCTTGAGCGTCATGGAAAGAAAAACAGATATGCTTTAAAAAGGGGGCTTAAAAAGACGGAATATAGAAAAAACAATAATAAACTTTTACAGACCGCACAGAGTGTGTGAGAAAAGTTGAGTAGAAATCGTGCAAAAGCAAACTTTATAGTAAATATTTGTCTCGTTCCATCTGTGTCGGAAACGTCTTTGGCGCCCGCTGTGTGTTGATCAAAGCTCTTTCTGCAAATAGGAAACTATATCGCTGATATAAGTAAATCTAGGGGGAAAAACACGAAGAAAGAATTATGCTAACTGCACAAATGTTGTTTTGATTATCAAGATCCCTATAACGCTGGATCATTTTGCATGAACTGAAGCATAAATGTTACACTGAGAGCATATGAACTATGTAGAACACACACGTTATAAATATGTTTTCGATTCAGTTGTGTCATGTCCGATTTATTCCTGATCCACAAAATACGGTTTCATGCTCAATTTCTTGCTTCTGTTTACTTTCGTTATTTGATTTGTGGTGGATTTTAAAAAATATGCATACATGATCTCCCAGGACAAAAGACAAATAAAAAATCAACGTTAGGGTCACGTTGTCTTCGTCAGGTGCCTTACTTATTTATTTAGTCCCTCCTCTTCTAACCTGGGGTGTAGAGCTTTGCCAGAGAGAGCGCCGTGCTTTCCTACCGCAGTCTTCCTTTTGGCCTGGTTCTAATACAGTCCTCGGTCCTTCAAAGATTGCCTGATGTTGTCCTCCCAGCGAACTCTGGGCCGTCCTGGGGGCTAGGATCCCTGGCACTTGGTTTCCCGTATTTGTCGTAATAGCCGGTCTTCTCTAATTCTGCTGACACGGCCAAACCATTGCAACTGGTACTGTTCCCCTCGAGTCTCCAGGGGTTGGGTTTCGAGGCTATGACGTATCGTCTGGTTGCAGACTCTGCCTCTTCTTGTCTCTTGGACCATCTTCCCCAAATACCTCATTTCTTAAATTTGAAGCTCGCTGTTGTGGGTTGTAGTCATTGCCTACGACACACATCCGTAGGTCAAGGCTGAAACATAGGTAGAACGGTATACAGCCATCTTAGTCTTCTTGCCAGTTTCTCTTTTTCGCCAGGAGCCAGCGATAAAATAAAAACAGTAGAGAACAGAAAGAGATTACTAATATAAATGCATTAAATATTTTTTAAAATAAATAAATAAACAATCATCCTAGCTGTAAATGGAAATGATTACTGTCAATCTGATAAACCCCGATCAGATAAACCGCCGGAGAACTTTTGTCCCTTTTAAGACCTTGTGGTCGTAACTTTGGCCATTGTTTGTTATTTGTCGTAGTAAGACGCACACTACCCATTGTCATGGCGCGTTCTACGGCTGTTGAGTACCTGTGCTCTGGAGTGTGCGTATCGTATATGACAGGTTGTTGTTATGTTGTGAACTAAATGTCAGTGAACTTATTCTGTTTGTTGTCGGCATTAACAAGGAGTGAACTAAGTTAAGTCTCCGAAAATGTTAAAGGATCATGAGATAAAAAGTAACTTTATTATTGGTAGAGTGAATCAGAGGTAAACGTACTTATAATTAAGTTAAGTCACTGAGAAAATGTCGATTTTACTGATCAGAAATGTATGATAGAGATAGAGAGACAGAGACAGACAGAGAGAGATTCCGAAGACATTTAATTAATGCCTAAGTCAGTGATGAACTACACTTTCACAAATCCATTAAGTAGATTGTTGCTAAAGTTGATTCGTTCACCAAATGTGTCGTATTGAGTTATCTTGTCAGAGAATTCAGGGAGGTCTGGGTACCTTATATTTTTCTTGCTTATTTTGCCTGGTTTGTTAGGAAACCTAGCAGTTGTATTGAAGAGAGAATAGTAGTTACTGAGTTGTTTTTATGATTTCCGTGCTTTGGTACAACGATTGGGGGTTATTGTAATCATTTGTTAATAGTTTTGAATACACTTGAGACTGCACATTACCTTCAGTGTTATTTATTGCTTGATATGTCCCAATGTGGCCGAACGTGGCATCCCACGGACCATTTGCCCTCAAAAAACATATGCCAAGTCTTTCTGTCCCAAGCCATCAGCTCAAGGTTCTCCCCATGTCTTACCCATCCCCTTCATGTCTATCACCAGTTCTCTTCTTCACGTGTTCCTTGGTCTCTCTCATCCTCTCTTACCCTGGAGATTTAAAAACAAAGATTACCTGGTAATGTTGTCAACAGATTTCCTCATCTCCAGTGTCGGCTTCTCATCCATTGTTCCACTGGTACTTGTCAGGTTTGTGCAGTCAGTTCCACATTAATCATCTCGTCATACTTCTTCACTTCCATAGAGTCTACGGACACTCCCATTCATGAAAAGTCAGTAGTTTTTTTTTTTAGTTGTTGCTTTTTTTATTTGTTCGTTCGTTCACTTTACTGCACATACGCTTTCTCTTTCGTCCGTTTTCTTCTCAATCTATTTCTTCCCCTTTTCTCTGCGTCTCTTCGTTTACCCATATTCCTCTACGCTTCAACCGGGAAAGTTTGCGCTCTTGAAGTTAATGAGCTAACACCGGGCATACATCATCTCACTGTGCTAATGGATGATACCCGACTTAGATTCCATACCTACACATAACATACTCGCAGTCGTGTAGAGATTAACCATTTTAAATGTCTGACACGACTGTCATATGCTATCAGCTGCTTATCCTTCTTTCTCATTATCGTGCTGTCTCTACACCTGCCTCCCTATCTCTTTCTATCTCATATATATATATATATATATATATATATATATATATATATATATATATATATATATATATATATATTAGTATTATTTTAGTAGCACCTTCAGGCATAACTGACTATGAGAATGCGCCCCTGAGGTGACAGGCCTCAGTTCTTTTTTTATGAGGTTCCTTTCCGCGTGTTTTTTTCTCTTCTGCTCGTGGTGAGAGCTTCTTTTCGATGCCCCTTATCAACAACTCTATTTTTAACAGTCATAGACTGGGTGATGCGCCAAGAGGAATAAGATGGACTACATTTTCTACATTGGAAGATCTGGAATATGCAAATGACATTGCACTACTGGCACATTCACATCAACACATCCAGGAAAAAACGGACAGACTTAATAAGTTTAGCCAGTAGGTGGGCTTGAACATCAATTTAAAGAAGTCAGAGGTCATGACGCTCAATGTGAGCAACACTGAGCCCATATCAGTAAGGAATCAGCAACTGGTACAGACAGACACCTTCACATACCTAGGATGCATACAAACACCAGACGGCGGGGCAGGCAAAGACATCAACATCAGAATGAATAAGGCAAGAACAGCCTTATTTAGCATAAACAACATCTGGAAGTCCTCTCAATACAGCACAAGCACAAAATTAAGATTATATCAGAGCTGTGTGCTTTCTGTGCTTCTCTATGGTGCGGAATGCTGGAGAGTTACAGAGAAGGAAATGTCGAAATTGTCCTCTTTTCACACAACATGCCTAAGAAAAATTCACCGAACCTTTTGGCCGAATACCATCACCAACCAAGATCTGCTTACTCTGAGCAAGCAAGAGGACATGCACACCATCATAGCTGGCAGACGCTGGAGCTGGGTTGGCCATGTCCTCAGAAGAGACCCCGATGCCATCACAAGAACAGCTATGCTTTGGACCCCTGAAGGAAAACGAAAGAGAGGCCGACCAAAAACAACCTGGCGGAGGACTGTGGAAGCTGAGATGAAAAGAATGAACCAGAGTTGGGGCACTGTACGAAGGATGGCCACCGACCGAGCAAAGTGGAATCACTTTGTTGTTGCCCTACAAGACGCCACTAGGCGTGATGGCCTTTGACTGCTTTGACGGTCGGCGGCTAAGGATCAAAGAAGAAGAAGGAGTTGCGCCGTAGGAAGCATCTCCACTTGGTGCTATCGGCAGCCTCATCCTCCCAAGTTGCTGGATTTATGTCAAGTGCCTTCATGTCTCTATTGCACACATCTTTGAACCTCAGCTGCGGTCGCCCGGCTGTACGTTTGCCATCTGCCAGTTGTCCGTACAAGATATATCATGTGATGCTACCATCTTCCATACGGCGGACATGGCCAAGCCAGCGCAGTCTACGCTGTGTATACTGGATCTTGTCTCGTTCTTGTCATCAGTTCCGTATAAGTGACTTTGTAATACCAATTCAGTCATTCTATTTTATCCAAGCACTATTTATAAAAGGTTGTAACTTCTCGGCTGTGGTGGTTTAGTTCTCCATGTTTCACAACCACACAATTAGTACTGACTTGACATTTGACTTGACGATTCTGATTTTAGTGTTGAACTTAATTTCTTTTGATTTACACACATACATACACATTTGAGGTGTATTGATGAGAGAGTTGTAACACACATTTGAGTGTGCAGTTTGTACGTGTGTGTAGTGTATGTGCGAAGGATGTTAGGGTGGAAGGGTGAGTGGGTGGATGGATAAATTAATAGATGGATGGAAGGATAGATAGGCAGGTAGGTAGACAGGCAGGCAAATAAAAAGATAGATAAATAATTAGAAAGACAGATAGATAGACAGACAGACAGACAGAGAGACAGACAGACTGATTGACTGACAGACAGACAGAGAGACTGATTGACTGATTGACTGGTTGGTTTATTGATTGATTAATTGATAGCCAGGCAGACAGACGGATAGATTGACAGATAGATAGATTGATTGATTCATTGATAGGTAGATAGACAGACATACATACATACATACATACAGACAGACAGACAGACAGACAGACAGACAGATAGACAGACAGATAGATAGATAGATAGATAGATAGATAGATAGATAGATAGATAGATAGATAGATAGATAGATAGATAGATAGATAGATAGATAGATAGATAGATAGATAGATAGATAGATAGATAGATAGATAGATAGATACTCTGCCAATCGCTTAAACTCCAGCCTAGCTAAACGTTTCATTAAGTGACGCAAAGAGCGTACCGTCTCAATCTCCAGTAGTCCACTTTCAAGGACACTTGAACATGTCAAACGTCACCCACTTTCCCGCAATTTCAGGGAAGTAGTTTTTCGGGGAAGTGGCTATCCTCTTCAATGTTTCTAGCGTACTCTCTCTCTCTCTCTCTCTCTCTCTCTCTCTCTCTCTCTCTCTCTCTCTCTCTCTCTCTCTCTCTCTCTCTCTCTCTCTTTCTCTCTCGCTTGTTTGCTCTCAATGTATGTGTATGTTTTATTATTGAATGCAATGTTAATATTAAATACGTATTATTGAGGTTAAGAATGTTTTAATTTAAAAACACATTAAGAATTGTGTTACTGCAGGGCAGAAATGTAAGAAGTTAGTTCTTGCTTATTTCTTCCACGTTTCGTTCGTTCTTTTGTTTATTCGCTCTCTCTCCCTCTCTTCCTCTCTCTCTTTCTTTATCTTGCTCTCTCTACCTCTGTCATTCAAAAATAAACACACATGTACAGATAGTAATTACAGGATGCAGCTGTGGCAACACTCTTCACTTTAATGATTTTAAAGATTCCAATCTTCACAGTCAAATCTACATCTGGCGTCATTCGTCGTCTGGACATCCTTGAAGTTAGATTAAACACTTGCCTTATTTACTAGTCTCTGGCTAGGCACAAACAAACAAACAAACGGATACATATACTTAGAGATACTTATTTGACTAATTACAAAGATGTTTTTTTAATCCCATAAATGAGTGCTTGTATAGAAAAGGATTTAAATAGTATGACCAATGGCGTATTCTCTATGTGTGCTGTGCGTGCTGCGCACATCTATGCCCGAAGGAAAATAAAAATTTAATGTATTACTCTATAAAATATTTCTCTTATAATGTTCTGCTTTCGGACCGCACGCATCAGGATAACGGATTTTCCCGCATAGAATCTACGAGTATATATAGTTTCAGTTTCCCAGACGCGTTTTATAGTGCAGTTTTTTTTGGTTGGCAGCAATCGCCCGAAGTTTCTCGGGTAATTCCGTCACTATGCGTGCTGCACCTTTCGGATTTACGTGTGAAGATTGGTTTGTGTGGATCGAGTCATGGCCAGATACGTCAATACAATACGAACATGCGTGCGGTGGTCTTGCAGCTCTCGAGTTGTAAAAATCGGCTGTGTCCGTCCAGTGTTTTTTGTGATTAATTTTTGTTAGTTGCCGGGAATGCAGATTATTACAGTGACAGTGAGTTTCAAGTTGTAAGTTAATTAGTATTTCGGAGATAATTGACATATACCCCTAATAACTATCGTTGCGTAATTGAATATAGTTGGTTTTTAAATTAAGAGGGAAAGAAGTTAAATAGTAGGCGTACATATTCATTTTAAGTAGCAGCACGCCTAGCTCGCATTACCAGGATACGCCACTGAGTATGACCACTAATATGGAACTGATGACACGAACCAGACAAGGGCGAGAGGAACAAGAGATGAGAAGAAGTTGCTGGCGATGAATAGGACACACGTTTAGGAAACCTGATAGCATTACCAATCTGTATTTGTTTTTTGGAATGCACAGAGTAAGATTTTTCGTGTAAGTCAATTTTCGCAGGAACGACAATTCAAACGTCGCCCGCCATCAATCTTATAAACTCCCTGTCACAAAAATAAAATCCAGCAATATGTTGTAATCCTGCTGGAGTGTTCACAACTGCAATATTCTGTTAACTTCCCATGTCTGGGGGAATATAACTAATGTTGGATCTGCTATTTAGGATTTGTGTGTCAATCTAGCTTTTGTTTATTGTTGTTTTTGAGCTTTGTTTATGCATGTCTCGTCATGACAGTTGCCGCCCTTAGCCAAGAGTTACCCTGACCTTGTATTCTTGAGCATTATCTTGAGACTGAAAGTCTCTTGTAATCGATTCCTACGTTTCAGATAGTGTACTTTGTGGACAGACTGGTGCGTGCTTTTCAGGACAAAGTTACCAGGTTCTTTTTCCTCTTCCTACACTCTCAGACGTCGTCTTTAATATTTTCAAAGAAGGCATTGGTCAGCTTGGAGCTATTTGCATCTCCATTAAGTATTTTACAGCAATGGTACTGATGGCGGCCAGACGTACTTGCTATGTTCCTCTTATATTGGGCTTCTTTGAAGTAGATGTTGAGCAGTAATTTTATAGGTACAACAGTTACACTTATCAGTAGTTCCTCCCTTTTGTCTCTTAAATAGATGGTATCTCAATCTCTTGTGGCCCGTACGGAGTCTAAAGATTACAACGCAGCTGTAAATGTGTACCATACCCTGCTCTTTAGTTAGAGAAAGGAAAGGCAGCGAGGAATGGAGCCGGTTATCCTATCTCAAAAAGCTGAGACCTAGTATAGCGAACTCTCTTACACTTCGCTCCCCTGTGGCAGTACCTTTACCTGTTGCAACGCGGAGATTATTTACACCAGGTCTGTGTCTGTCTTGTAATGTTCCCTCTTTTATAAGACTTTTCTATTCGTGTTTAAAAGGTAACGGTAAAGGATCCCGTTTGAGGCCTATTGAGGCATATTGGGAAGATGGTGTTAGGCAAGTATTTTCTTGACCATCGGCACACTAGGGGTGGTATAGTCAGCATCACGCCGACCGCCTTAACCTTCTCAGAGTTGCTCTGGTACACAGTTCATGAGGTTGGGTCGACCCCGGAGCCGTATGCGGTCTAAAAAATCCCACAGCAACTGGCTATCTAAACCGTGGACTACCGAGCTAGGAAGCCAGTGCACTAACCACTGTGATAACGCGGCTTATTTGCCTCCACTTACTTCTCATGTATTGTTAGATTAATTACATTGTCATGTTTTATGATGTGGCAAAAAGACGATAAGGAATTTTAACAGAGAGTTACAACAGGAGGCGATCTGATCTTCAGAAGCGTCCCCATCTCACACAAGTGCTTCGATCTTTTACCCTCCTTGACGGTGGGACAGCAGACAACGGGTAGTGAAACTGGGGTCTTGTTCATCATTGCACTGGCTATGTTGTTCCTCATATGTGATAAATAAAACCCAATATATCCAAGCTCGCAATAAATTGTGAAAACTAAAAATCACGTTTTTTTTGCGAGCATTTTCAGACGTTTGATCTCATTAATACACATACGTATATAAAAACTGTATAAGCATGTCAACAGAGGTGTATTTAGGAGTTTTTGCATGGTGACTGTCACTATTGTATTGTATAGAAACATCGACAATGAACAAGTAATTGGAAGAAAGAATGGGGGCTTTTGAGATGTGGATATATACAAGAATAGGGCACGTTTCGTGAAAAGACGGAAAAAATAAATAAAGAGGTTCTTGGAAACCTAGGGAACAAAAAAGAATTAATGAAAGAGATGAAAATTATAGAGCTAAAATATTTTAGCCATTTAAAAAGGCATAACACCTTCCTGAAGACAATAATAGAAGGAAGAGCTGAAAGCAAACGTGCAAGAGGAACTCTGCGCTATAAGTGGGAAGATAACATCAAGAGATGAACAAGAAAGAGTCTATCAGAGGGCACCATCAAGACAAGAGGCAGAAGACATTGGAGATCCATTGCAGCCGACTTTCATTGTGGAGATGGCACCTGATGATGATGACTATTTTATCTTGGAAACCCGCAGGTCGAAAGCAATTTTGTTATCACCATTAAATTCATTAATGCCTGTCACTTTCCCTGGAACACAGGTGTTTAACAAACAGAAGATAAGCTTACCTGTCCTGTGCCATCCGTTTAACTTCTTTCTGTCTCTTCTTCAGCCTATTCGTGTCTGTCTCAAGTTCTCTTCTCCGTGTGCTTTTTCGTCTACCTATATTTCTTTTACCCTAGAAATTCCAGAGAAGGAACTACTTTGTAAAGCAACAGGAAAATTCTCAAGTAAATTTAGATCAGAGGTAGAGGCTTTGAAAACTGCAGCAGATTTTCTAAGGGAAGAGGAAGCTCCAAGAAACAAGTGGTTTTTTTCACATCCGCACCGTTGTGGTGAAGTGGGATGTTATAAATATTTATAGGGGACTTAGTGTACTGACTGAGATCAGCTGTGAAGGTATCTATATCTATTAAAAGTAGTGTATTATAGATAACCTTACTTGCTACCACATATCTCTTTATCTCAGTCAGAATTATTCTGGAATAGTGTGATGCTACGTTATGTGTCTAGGGTATGTGTATGGTGAAGTGTAAGTCACAACAACAGACAGATAAACAATTTAATTTAATCCACTACTCTTAACAACACTGTGACACTCACATACATATAACACTCTATGAGAATATCTTAAAGAAGTCACTAGTAACGTTTCAAATAACAATATGTATTCATTACTGGCATGAATGAATATGTGTCCTGATTCAACTACAAGGGAACCAGGAATCACAATCAATTTAAATTACAAGTTATGTACAGAATGTATTTAATATGAATATTGTAGTGACATATATTATTACCAATGTTCTATGTGTGTCAATTGTGTAGTGGTAAAATGAGGTAATACTGGTTTTGTTTTGTTCAAGCTCTGTTGGTATTTGTCATCATGACTTCAATGGTTTGTCTTTAGGGACCATTATTGTAGATGTTCACAGTTCCTGATTTTAAGACAAGTAAATTCCCCTCTTAAGGTTAATTTTAAAAAATCAGTTCAAGATGAGGGGACATAATGTTGAGCTCAGCTGGCCAACTCTGCTTATCTTGAGTGATGGCGGCAGGAAAGGACTCCTCTGCTCGAATTCTCCTCTGGGCTCAGGAGACACCTCACTGATAGCTAAAAAGACCAAGGAGTATGCTGTCCGACTCTGGATTCAGCAAATCTCTGACCAGGTGCTGCTCACTACCATCAAGACCACTGTCCCTGAAATCAAGAAGGATGTACCTTCTACTTCATAACTAATTTATATTCTCTTTTACACTGATCACAATACAGCACAAACATTGCGTTCAGAGCGTTAGGCCAACAGTCAGCTTCATTTGAAATACTTTATTCCAGTATTACCCTTCTTAATGGTTACTACGCCTCTGCACTTCCAGCATTATTTCTTTCTAGTCCATCATCCAGGTGTCAGTGTACTACTTGGCCATTCCATGCCGTTTTACTTCTCTCCGACACCCTCTGTTCAGGCTGGAGCATTATAGGCTTTACCTCACGTTTGCCACTGAACTACACATATATATACAGGCATAAATCAACAATTCACATTCAATTTTTCATTAAAAGATACTGAATGGTTCAAGCTTACCACAATTTCATGGAAATAAACACAGATACGTTGATTAGCAATGAATTCTGGCACAAACTGGCACAAATTCCGTTCTGCCTATGTTCCAGGCTTTTATTTTAGCAAAAATGTGAGCTGGCTTCAACGTACTGTCGCTTTATCAAGCTTATTTGAATTAGTGGTCTCGAACTAACGCTCCCAAGTGTGTATATCAGCGAGACTGGCCAATGAGCCACGTTTCGACAAGTGTTTGAAAAAAATGTTATCTTTTCCCGTCTCCCCTAACAACCAAGATAGTATTTATAGCCCGACCAATCGTGGTTAGGCTTTCATTTGTTGCGCTCCAATCAATTTGGAGTTTACATGGTAGGCTATTTATGTAACGTAAGGTTTTTTCAAACACGTTATAAAAAAAATTTTATGAGCCGAAATGATTTTATGCTGTCAGGCACCCCCAATATTTTATTTTGGGTATAATTTATTAATTCCTGGACTATTTGCGTAACGTTTTACATATTATTTGTCAGCAAACCCTAAGGAACCCAAAAATACTAATTTAAAGGAGCTACGTGGCTGCGTTCAAAATATGCAATTTCTTCTATCTCCTGTTTAGAAGATGTGGACGAAGCAGAAAACAAGGGGGATTTCGAGTACATTCTTTGGGACAGCACTGTCATTTTACCATTGCTCTTCTCTTTATTAATTTTATTTGTTAGGCTTCATATTTACCTAATAATTTATATATGTGGATTAGAATATTTCATGACAACCGTCAGTACCAGTTGCAACGCTGAAGAGCCTGAATAATGCAGACCTGGATGACCTAAGAGTAATGCTACACAAACTATGTCAAATTTCAAAAGAGTTGTGATAGAATAGATCTTATATCGGTGTAAGATCATTGACAATGAAGAGGCAGACAGATTGGCAAGGGAAGGTGGAAAGTTACTTCAGCCTGAGACAAGCATAACATTCGAAGAGGCAAAGAGCTTTATCAGAATCAGATACAGGAACAAATGGGATGCAGAGCATCATGGCCACTAATAAAAATGATGCATATTGCCAGCTCAGCAGAAGAGGGAAGGTAAAGGATCCTGTTACACGCCCATTGAGGCATATTGGGAATATGGTGTTTGGTCCACATTTTCTTGACCATCGGCACACTAGAGGT
The DNA here is from genome assembly GCA_024509875.1 of Oreohelix idahoensis. NCBI lineage: Eukaryota > Metazoa > Mollusca > Gastropoda > Stylommatophora > Oreohelicidae > Oreohelix > Oreohelix idahoensis. The sequence continues at coordinate 176,578 of JAMPIV010011245.1, read as the reverse complement.
GATGTGGTCAGCATCACGCCGGCCGCCTTAACCTTCCCAGAGTTGCTCTCGTAACCAATTCATGAGGCTAGGTTGACCCCGGAGTCGTTTGCAGTCTTAAAAATCCCAACTCAAATGAGGATCGAACCATGGACCACCTAGCTAGGAAGTTAGTGCACTAACCACTGTACTGCCGCGGCTCCCTCAGCAGAAGGGACATTTTGGCTCCAACATTTGACACCACGAGGGTGTATTTTTCTCGTATTTTTCTCTTTTTTTCTATAGTTTCATGTTCTCCACTTAATTCTCACTTTCTTTCCCTCCTGTGTCTTGTTTGTCTGTCCCTGACGAAGGCCTAGTGGCCGCAACGTAGGTGTTTTTTCTTGTCCTTTCTCCTTGTAAGACGTATTACTATTTGTGTGTTTTTGTGTATTTTTATGGTCAAGTAAATATGGGCCTAACACTATATTCCCAATATGCCTCAATGGGCGTGTAACGGGATTCCCCCCCCCCTTTTCCCCCACCACAACCTCTTGTTTCACTGGTTTTGTCTCATTCTTTCCGTCAGATCCACATTAATGACCTGGTCACATCATGTCAATCCTTCTTTTCTATGATAGCACCCATTTACGAAAGTCTATCACTTCATGGTTGTTATTTTTTTTACTATATTTTATTTTATTTTTTTCTTCTCAATGTTTCAGACTTATGCTGTAGTACTGGCTTCATATTTGAGTCGAAGATTCTTATTTTCATACTGAGTTTGATTTCGTCTTAGATTCTAAAAATGTCCAGTGCAAACATTATTTTCATAAAGATACCAGCAAATAATTTAAACTTAATAAGCATCAATCAAAACCAACATATAACACGATTATTAAGAACACACAAATAAAAATGGTTCCGGAACCACCCACGTTCAGCCCTAAAGAAAATAGTTGGATTAGAATTGATCCGGCGCAAGGATATTGCGCTTACGTTTGTACTTATTTTTTAGGGCCAGAAAATATATTAATTTGCTTATTGTGTTTATGGCCTGAATTCATATGTATTACATATTATTAGTACAAGTAGAATCAGTCCTATATTGTATATTTTGGATGGGTAGGAGGGACTAGATTCTTGTTATTCTGGTCTAGCGGAAGTATGAGTTGTCTTGACAAGTCGTGATGAGTTCCGATGTACCGTGATAATGGCGGGTACGCACTTTTCAAAGGGCTGGTAGATTCTTAAGGAAATATGATTCATGAAGTGGTTTTCTTCTAAAGGAGATGGTATCTCTACTATAGTTTATGTTAGAGACTCTCCTAAGGTACGGTACAATGTATAATTCGGACTCCATGTATTGCCAGACCCTATTTTGATGATCTCATGTCGATTCGACCAAGATGGAACATTGTGCTTCGTATCGCTAGGGTCGTGTTTTGTATCGACGAAGATGACAGACTTTCCTGCAGCGGTTATGGCTACGTGAATTAACCTGATCACCGTAGAGCTGTATGGAAACATTTATGAAATCATTTATATACCCATTATAAATTAACTCTGGCTTATATTCTCCTTCCTATGAATGAGTGAACGACAACTCAGGGAGGCAGCCATGTTAGATTTCGGTCATCATATGTTTTGATCACTGCCAAGAGAACAGATTATTTATCCTATTATCGGACAGTGACAGGGAGATCTCAATCTTGCTAGAAACCCCCCCTTTCGTGGTTTCATAATATATACTACAAACTATGGACGTCAAGTAACTTTAGTTATTTACCGATCTGCTTTCACTGACGCGTTTAGTCAGATAGGGGGATGCGGCCATAATATATCATGACATTGAACTTTTGATGTACTGCCCATTATTTCTGAATGTGTCATGACTTCAGATCTGCTATGTATACCTACAAATTGATATGTCAACATACCATGATGTACTCGTATGTCCCAGTGTGTACGTCTGAATAAATTGAGTAAACAAAGATTCCAGCAGTCTGCATTGGTGCCTTGTAGACTGTCGTAGATTTTCGATAGGAGAATTAAGACTAGGTTTGGTCCCTTCTGAATAGGTTTGAATAGGTGATAGACTCAGTGAGAGTTAGTGAAAGGTAATAGAATTTCCACACACGTGAGATGATAGATTTTGATATAGTGGCTGTCTCTGAAAGCGAAAAGAATTCTTCTCTCTCTCACCTATCTTCTACAACAGTTGTTACAGCGTCAGACAGACTACACCAATATACAGATTACGTATATTTCTATCACTCACAGGCACGCACATACACGTGACGACCGGTAAACACACAGACGTGGGAAAACTATTACAATGATATATATATTATCTAGAACGAGCTGACCAAACACTATTATTAAGTACAAGAGCGATTTTAATATCAGGAAAAATCGGCTCACAACATCAAAGAAAGTACATCAAGGAAGATACATATACACATAGTCATAAAAAATTCAAGGAAATGTTGCAAGGATGATAGCCCCGTTATAGTGTTAACTCTAGGCTTAGCCCAGCCCCGTTAAGAGAACAGATGATGGCGTCAGAGTCACAGATACATAGGGTTTGATTCTAAGAGTTTTCTTTGTTTTATCTCGTAATTATATGCACAGAGTTTGAAAAAAATCTGATTTAATCTAAGACAAAAACACAAGAACTCTAGCCTTAGCAACAAATTATGCAGATTGAAAAAAAAAATTAGGACAGCAACAGTGTGTCAAAGATATAATAGTGAAAATATCACTCAAACAAGTGTACACTCATTCATTCCGCCATGGCCTCTCATACATGTACTCACGACTTGGCTCGCTGCCTCTTGGAACACACTGATTTTAGATCTTCACACAGACTCAAAAAAAATGCAGTCTTCTGCCAAGAAGTCCCCAGTTCCAAAAGACGTATTTAACTTGGAGTCTCCGGGAACGACTACTTGGGTGTGCAAATTTGTTCAAATGTCTGATTAAGTCACCTAAAATTATTCCAGGCGCGGGAGTTAGCAGAGCACAGTGTCAATAGCGTAGGTTTCTAGAAATGATGAATGTCAGGTCGGTGCCTTCCCTCAGTATAGGATTCACTTTAGTCACACCACAGATTTGTCCACAAAAGATATATATATATATATAGTCGGGAAATGTTAGTTAATACTTGAAGTATTTCGCGCCACCAGGCAGAAAGATTACGTAGAGTTTTTTTCTAGAAGAAATTAAGATCTGGCTCCAAGGTCCAGTATTTATCATTACAGTCTTTGAAAACCCGTTATTGGGCGATAGTATTTCTGGCTAACTCGGGTTGCATATGCACTGTTAGACCAGTGGTACTTAAGAAACCCACGTGGTTCAAAATAAGGACTGTCTATTTCTTCACAAGTATGGAAACTACTACTAGGTGCTGGTAAAGTTAGGGTCACCCCAAAACTTTCACTGTGTGGAGGAAAAATAACACATATAATATAATAAACAGAATCTGTACTGGTTATAACTTACATTTAAACTTGCAAGCAGAGAGTTTTGCTTATCATTTAAACTTCCCGTGACGTAAGTTATATTTAAAAATCAGCAATTCTCATGAATTAGGAACACGTGCGTATTCCGTCACCATTCATGAGGCTCGATTCTAGAGTTTATACGTTAGTTTAGAAAAATACACTCGACTGAGTATTAGCGGTTAAATTAAATTCATAAATAGCTACAATTGCCGTTATAAGCTAGAAATTTTAATTTTATTCTGCTTTCCACTGAATGCTTCCCTAGAAAATATAATAGCCTACCACTTTATTTCTCTTCTGCGCTAAAGAAATAGATTAAAATGAATTAAGCGATTAAACACTTTAACACTCACAAAATCTATATATCTATCATATTAATTACCTCAACCACAGAATTTCAGGTAGTCGCACAACTTAAGAATAAAAATTTGCTGAAAATATTTCTGGAAGTCTAGAAGTTCGACAAATTGCCGAAACAAACTGAGATCTTCGCTAACAGCTATTCTGTTTACGAGCAACCTATCTACTGTGAGTCTATGAGCGAGAATGAAATTAAAGTTTCAAACTTGGCCAATATCTTTAAAATCGGACACAGGATCCTAATCTTATTTCGCCAAGCGAAATAGTCTCCCCTGTCCGTATAACACCTTCGTCCGCTTATCGCGTGACGTAACAGCCATCAGTGGCCGAGGGCTTGCATGAGTTGCAAATCTCAGACCACCGTCTGCAGTGCGGAGTGGATTTTCACGCTAAGCCGGGTTTTTCCTGACGAAAAACCTCATGCGTTTACTGAAATGCAGACTCTCTGTCTACTTTCCATGTCCCTCGGGTGAATTTTCACGCCCCAGGCCAGAGACCCTCAGTCGAATGTCTAGCGAATGCTGTAAATTCACGCCTATCATCCGACCAGCGCGACTGACATGTACGCAATACCACCCAGGTGCGATTCTCAGTTTTAGAGAAAGGAAAACAGGTAAAGTTTGCGAATTATATGAAAATAATATTCGCAAAAACGAATGGATGAAAAATATGCAGGAAAAAGGAAATACAGAGATAATAAAAGAGAGAATTCGGGTGAAAGAATAGGAAGAAGATGTAGGAAATTAAATGAATATAAACCCTACGTGACATAGACACAAGTGTATGAGTGGTTATATTGGTCAGCACACGAACAGTACACCATTCGCGGTAATCACACTCTACACTTCTACTTCATACATACACCATCCTGCGTCGGTTGAAGTGACCAAGTTTAGGGCCTGCTTCCCCTGGAGCCTTTGCCTTCCCTAACTCAGGACTAGGGTGAGTTACCCATTTACAGCTGGGTAGACTGGAGCATGCCTGATCTCAACAACACACCACTCTTCCTTACAGAGCATACAGACTGACACTTTACAGAGTGGAAAGAAGAAAAGAAACTTTACACGTACCTATTTACAGCTGGGTAGACTGGAGCGTGTCGATACCGTGAATTGAACCTGGCACCTTTGCCTCGAGAAATCAGTGCTCTAAGTTCTCTATCAATCGGACATTCGCTACTTATTATATCTAGCCATTATATTTCTAGGATGTGTTGAAAGTACTTCATGAAAAACATTTGCAATTTAATGTTTTAGTTCTTAGTTTCCATACTTCTGGTCCATTAATCTTGAGCTTTAGTAGTCAATCAATTTAAATCAGAACCAGTTTTGAAATACGCTGTGAATGCTACACTAATCATGAAGTATACATCTTTTGTCAGTGGCAGATCTATATTTCGGTCGCCCTGAAAATTGAACTCTTGGATTTGAAAGAGTAAGTATTGGATGACCTACATCATCATCCTCTGCTGCCATCTTCACATCGAAGATCGGCTGTAATGGATCTTCAACGTCTCCTGTCTCTTGTCGTGGTGGTGCATTCTGGTAGACTCTTTCCTGTCCATCTCTTGATGTTACCTTCTCATGTATAGCGCTGTCTTCTTCTTGCACGTTTGTCTACAACTCTTCATTCCATCATGGTCTTCAGTAAGGTGTTGTGTCTTTCTACATTGCCAAAATATTTTAGCTCTCTAGTTTTGATCTCCTTTATTAATTCTCGTTTTGTTCATAGGATGACCAACAGGAAACTCCAAAAGGTCTTGTAAAACTGTGCTCTGCAATGACCTAAAACCTGCTGACTCGGTAGCTAGAGCGATTTTAAAAAATTCAAAAGTGCAGTCACTCAGTTAAATCTCTCGCCGCTAAACAGCTCTTTGCTGTCTTTTGTGGACAATTGAAATGACATAAATCAGGCACATAAAATAGCAATGTTGTCTAACAAGGACTGCTGAGTTTCTCGCTCTTTTGCAGTCAGTACCATGTTGACAACTCCTTCGTAATATCTACACTGTAGATCTAGGCGTTACCTGTGGCGTTTTCTGCCGTTCCGAAACGTGTTGAGTTGATGTCATGAGCTCCAATGACTCCAGCTTGGCTTGCATACAAAGGATCATCACATCTGGTCCCAAGTTTGGGGTAAGAATCGCGTGGTATGCTGTGCATTCCCTGCCATCCAAGGGGGCTCTCCAAATACGCAAAGCTAAAATACTGTTATCTGGTTCTGGGCTCTACCCAGGAAATGTCACGTCTCAGCTCTCCTGCCTATCATGGGATCCATATTGAGTTCCTTCTGCATGCAGCCAACCTGGTAAAAGCCAGAGTTACGTCTAGGGCTCAAGTGACTCCTCCAAGCTTACTGTGCAACGCTGGGTACTGAACATAATTCACCACAGTGGGAATCCCTTGAAGTATGTGGATGATTTCAAGAGCCAATGAGGGTGTAATTAGCCTCACAGACAGAGGTTCACTTCCGCATCTAAATACTTTAACATTGTGCTTATAAAGATGACTTCAGATATGTCTAAATGCATGTATATAAATGTGTTTTAAATCTGTACCGTGTGTTTAAATTTAAAAATAAAACTTGGTAGGTCGCGATGATTGCCACAATTTGATGATTCAATGGAAAAATAGTACTCATACACACACACACAACTACTTGAAGAAAAGAAGTATATCCCGACAGCATTCAAAAGACAATCACTTAGATACTAACAAGGTCATTGTAGTCCCATAGCCGATACTGCCAGAGGGGAGTTAGCTTATTAGAGACATCACTGTACTAGATCTCAATTTTAGTACTTAGGATAACCGGTTCCATTTCTCGTTGACTTTACCTTCCCTAATTCATGAACACAGTCAGGTACCCCGTTACAATTAGGTAAACTGGAGCGTGACGTTACCACGTTTTGAACCTGTAACCCGTTAACTTTACCGCTAGAGACAAACAGTCTGCCCACTCTGCCTATTGGACGATCACTTAGACCAGTGATTCTCAACGTGGGCGATATGGGCCCCTAATGGGCTATGCCATATTAGTAGCGGCCACAGTAAGATGGTAAAGTACCTTTTTCCAGTTAACAGCGACAATGTGGGGGCCACGGCGTTAAATGAGGCTCAGAGGGGGGGCCGTGAGGAAAAAAAGGTTGAGAACACTTGACATAGACAATACGTGCATCATAAAAATGAGTATGCGTTGAGTTCACTCGGTCACTAAATTAGCAAAGAAGGGAACAAGACAAGAACAACCACACACAGTGTAACAGAATGGGGCGACCCGTCTCGCTCTCTGTTTCACTACGGCAGTGTCAGTTACATTTTTGTACTGATTTGTATTGCGTGCTTCCAATTTTCGCACTGTTTTTCTTTCTTTCTCTGCTATGTGTAGCAGATATTTGGTATTTTCATTCTTACACTCCCTTCAGTATATTTCGTCTTGTCTGTCTACCTGCCCATCTCTGGTGAGATAATATTATCGACAACCTTGTTGGTTAATAGCGGCAGTGGCCGACATCAGACATCAGCTTAACACTAAATCACCAGCGTATTTGTCTAGATGTTGACAAAGCCAGGGTGCGTGGCAGATAAAAGATGTCTGTGTGACACGTTTTCCACAGATACGTATGACATAAGCGCTTCTTGTTCGACTTGTTATGACAAGATTACTTTAGATAGTAATAAATTGTTACATCTGAAATGAATTGTCGTATGCGTTTACAGATGCGTTGGTGAGTTCGCTTGCCAGGGATCGGATGTTTTCATAACATATATGGGAAAAGTGACCTCTACCTTACGTTCAAAATTTTTCCATGTCAGGAATATTTTGAAATCACGCATACACGCATGTTTGAAAATGATTGCATCATAACAAACAGATGCGGAGGAGGACAGTGTGAACATTCTTCTTCTTCTTTCGTTCGCTTGAAATATATTGTCTATATCTGCAGTGTTGTTTCTTGTATAAACTTCACTGTCTTTTGTAGTTCGTACAGAGGTCCGTATAGTTTTGCTTCCAGTGTTGTTTCTCTGGGTCAGTGGGTTTGCTTCAATATATCATATTTGGGGCAATCTTGAAGTACGTGCTCCGCAGTCTGGGGGGCTTGTCCACATGTACACATGACTGAATTGCCAATCTTGGAATTTTGTATACATGTGGCTGCGGAGTCGGTTGTGTCCTGTCTGAGGCGCAGAATGACAATTTGTTCTGATCTGTTCATAGCTTGGTAGTTATCCTGCGTTGGTGGCTTTCTGGTTGATCATCTTTTTCTTCTGATGGTACGTAACTGGTACATCCGGTTGCTCGTCTGCAGCACCTTCTTTAGCCAGTCCGTCCGCTCTCTCGTTTCCTGGTATTCCACAATGAGACGGTATCCACTGCATGGCAATCCTGCGCTGGTTGCACAGTTCAGAAAGTAGGGCTTGTATGCCTGACAATTTTCTGGACTGAAGTGCATGGAGCGCTCATCTTGCATCTGTCAGGAATATCAGAGGCTGTGGACCGAGATTGGTGTTCAACAGATTCTCAGTTGCCACCTTGATTGCCTGGATTTCTGCATCATAGTTGTTACGGAATTTCCCTGTTGGTACTCTGACCGTATCCCTAGTGTTGTTTGGGTATTCTATGTACACTCCTACTCCTCCATTCTTTACAGCATTCTGTACTGACCCATCCGTGTATACTCGGACCCAGAATTCCTGTGGGTATCCTTCATCCAGGAAACCGAGAGTGACTGTTCTACGTTGCACGCTGTTCTGTTCATTCCTGTCAAATATTCCTTTCACTTTTGTCTGGATGTGTACTGGTAGACCAGTCTCCTCTCTCCGAGGGGTTTGTTCTGGCACATAGTTTAAGGGATCTGCCAACTTCAGGCAGGTTTGAGGTTTGTCTACCAAATCGTTTGGCCTGGTGGATAATGCTGCTTCTTTTCAATCGCCCCATTGCTAGGTTTTGGAATCTGTCCTTCATTGGATGGCTCGGCATACAGAGGAACTTTTCTGCCTGTGTTAGCACTTTCGTGTCTCTGCGTTCTCTCAGTGCTTGTATCCTCCTCATTTTCTCCATCTCCACTATAGGCGTTAATTTTATTGCCCCCGTGATGACCCTAAGCGCCTGGTTTTGCACCTTATCTAGCTCTTGTAATGTAGTGTTTGATGCTGGACACCACGCAGCTGATCCATATTCCAGGTGTGGTCGTATGCCTTGCTTTTAAACTTTACTAAGTATTTTCCCGCTGGCTCCCCATTGTTTGGGAGAGAGGGTGAAGAACGTAGTGCTGCACTTGTCTGTATTGATGCTGACACACCATCTATTTGCCTATGAGGTTAAGGCATCTATAGCTCTTTGTAGCAGTTTGGTGGCCACTGTTGCATGCTCATCTGTGCACCATATTACCAGGTCATCAGCGTACATTGTCACTTTCATTCCATGTGGTAGTTCAGCAACCAACTCGTTGATGTAGACTAGGAAAAGTGTGGGGGACAGAACCCCTCCCTGAGGGACGCCATGACGCAGTAGAATTTTCTTACTCTTGGGGCCATCTAGTTGTACTCGGGCTCTTCTGTTATGCAAGTATGCTTCCACCCATTTGTACATCCTACCATTCACTCTACAGTTTCTCAGTTTCTTCAGAAGCCCTTCTTTCCAAATCTTGTCAAATGCTTTCCTTAGATCTATCCATGCTGCTAGTACCAGTTTCTTACCTTGGAACGCATCCTCAATCTCTTGGGAAAGGTACGTTGCCTGATCTTCAGTAGAGTAACTCTGCCAAAGCCCGCCTGCTGTGGTACAAGAAGGTTTTCACTGTCAAGGTACCACTGTAGCCCGAGGTTGATGATAAGTTCCATTGTTTTGCAGAGACAGCTTGTAAGGATGATTGGTCTGTAGCTGGAGGATGTGGAACTGTCTTTTCCTTGTTTTAGGAATGGTATCATGGTGGCTTCCCTCTAGGTCTGTGGGACTCTGCCTGAGTTCCAACAGATATTGAAGATCTGCAGCAGCTTTGTTTTTGCTGCGGTTTCCAAGTTCTTAATCATTTCATTGGACACTCCATCAACTCCTGGCGACTTTCTCATTTTCAATTAGGATATTGCAAGCTCCAGTTCTCTGAATGTGATTGGTGCCTCCATAACTTCAGGTATGGTTCCATCTCGTCCTGCGTATTGTTGTTTCTCACAAGTCTCCTGTTGCTTCTTTTGAGTCTGCAAAGTGATCGGCTGCCTGTTTTCCCATGAGGATGTTTCCATCTTTGTACAGTGAAATCTTTGAGTTTTCCCTGTACCCTCATCGTTAAGTTTTTTACCAGCTTTTACAGTTTCCTTGTATCTCTTTCGAAGTTCAAGGACTCTGTTTTCTCCTTCCAGCTTCTCCGCCTGACCTGCAATTTGGCCCTTTGAAATTTGACCTTAGCTTGCTGGTAGTTATTGTTATGTTTTTGGCATGGACTGGTCTATGTCTGCTTTCGAGATGTTTCCACGTCGTTGTGCAGCTGCTCTAGTTCACTATTCCAATATGGTTTGTAGTGCTTACGAGCCACTCTAGGTATTGTTTCACGAACAGCTTGTAATATGCATCTGATGAATTCATCGACTAACTTATTGAAGTCTTTGTCTACATTCAGATCTCTAGCCAGTATACTGGTACGATGCTGGTACAATGTCCAGTCTGCCTTCTTGTAGTTCCACCTAGAGAGAGTGCTGCTCTTCTTGACTAGTTCATTGTCCACCATTAGGAAGACTGGCCGGTTGTCGATACCTCCAAGTTGTTTTCCTACAACGCGCGTGGTGTTCCACCCCAGTCCTGGTGAGTGGAATGCGAGGTCTGGTGTAGAGGTGGTGTGCCATGATCTCGAGTAGAAGGTTGGTGGGTCGATTGGCTGGTTAATCAGGATAAGCCCATTGTCATCCAGCCAGTTTTCAAGCTCCTCACCTCTCCTGTCCATGTGGTCATAGCCCCAGCTTTGTAAGTGGCTGTTGAAGTCTCCGCATACAATCAGTCTTTCTTTTGCTGGGATTGTGTCTAGTGCCAGGGGCGGTCGCTCGCTCGGACAGTAGTAGTTGAGCAGGTGGAATTCTGTACTTTCTGTCCTGAGATGAAGCATCTGGTATTCCGCCCCCTCCATACATGTTTCAAGCTGACATGCACTGATGTTATTCCTCACCAGTGTCAGTATTCCACCCTTTCGCATGTCTATTCGGTCAGATCGGTAGCACTGGTAGCCTCTGATTTTGAAGGCCATGTCCTTGTTGAGGTGGGTTCTTGCAAGCAGCATACATTTACTTGCTCTTCATTCAAGATATTTTCGAGCTCTAATTTTTTGCTGTAGCCCTCTTTTTTACTGTTGACGCCTTCAGCATTCCAGCATGTGACAGAGTTATGTAAATATATTACATGTATCCTCACGTTTTGCTCTCACCTGGCTCCCACCTTTGCTTTCTTATTAGTATGCACGTTTGGTTAAACGCAGAACCCCTACACTTCGATATCTGTCTAACTCATAATTTAGCCACGCCTATTTTCGTTTCTCTATGTCTTGCAGGCTGTTGAGGCTACTTCATGATGTGATTTTTATCGCGGCAACTTATTATTAACACCGGATTTTTGTCCCACCATGTCGTACCTCAATTGAATGCAAAAGACACATGAAAGCGGTCGCTGTGAGACGAGTATCTAGGTATGACGTAAAAGAGCAGAGTTGGATGTGACGCCATAACGTCAAGCTGTGTGTCTAAATGGCTTGTGTGTCAGCCAGTGTACAGGATTATGTATTCAACAAAATATTCAGAGGATGTTGGTAAGCTATATGCTTTAAATGATAGGCATAAGATAATGCCAGGATTATAAATGAAGTTAATACGGGATGATAATTCCCAGGAGAAAGAAATGTGTTATAATTAAATTATATGAGTAAATATAATTGATCATTCGTTATACCGGGACGCCCCATTCCCGAGGTCAAAAGGATTATTAAAAATGAATATTGGTTATACCGGGACGCCACAATCCCCGAAGTCAAAGGAATAAAATAAGTGAATATGTGTTATACCGGGACGCGACATTCCCCGAAGTTAATGGATTGATATTAATATGATATGTGAATATTTGATGTACCGGGACGCTTAATTCCCCCGATGTTAATGGAAAAATATAGTGAACTTTTGTTATGCCGGGACGCTAAATACTCCGATGAAAAATGCAAATAATAAATGATATTATAAAGGTATAAACAATGGAAAAGTCGAATGACACTGTTAGAAAATCGAACCAAGATAAAGCAAGACTGTACAACATAGAGGGAGCATACATGCCATATTCGTAATTGTGACGTTGTGAATGTGTACTTACTGGTTATTAAACTGTTGCCAAATCGTCTAAGCCCAGAAGTTTCTTCAATCAATCAAGGTTCGTTCAAACAGTTGTTAACCTTTTTCAGTACTTGAAGTTTTGACATGAAAAGGTTTAGATACAAGGGATGGCTTCCATAATATTCAACAATATAAACCAAATCAAGATAAATGAACTTTCACATCTTTATTGACACCAATGGACCCTAGACAACAAAAGAATTCGGGCAATTTCTCTATCCATTAACACAGGCACTAGGAATGTTTACAAACGGACCTATTAACTAGTCCAGAGCCATTAACTGAATTATCACGGGAACGATTGGGCAATCGTTGAAATAATGACAGATCAGAGAACGGGTCGTATATTTGTAGAATCAAGGGCAGTAAGTCAAAAGACGGACCTTTGACGGTTCTTTGAACAGAACCCATCCGCGGGAGCAGAAACTACTATTGAGAGCTAAGTGAAACCCATAGGCTGCCAACGTGAACTTTTTCCATACAACCTACTATCATTCAATGATGACCCTTTTCTTTTAAACTCTTCAATTATTTTAACCCTTGTTAAAACTAAAGGATTATTAAATCTGTTATTTGATAGTATACACATTTATCTTCTATTTAATCATTTAAAATTTACTGCATGTTTGTCTCAGTCAGTTTACTAAACACACTCTAAACAGAGCTATACCAGAATAATAAGAATGCCACTGAGTAAATCAGAGGTGGGGGCTTAACGAGCTGAAAGTAATAATTGCTTAATCCTTCACAACAGTTGTCGGCAGTTCATAGAATTAACGTGCTCAGTCAATGCAGCATTATTTTCGCTTTTCTGAATATCTTCTGGATACTCCCTCGAGATAGAAGCATATTTATTCTTCTACAATTCCGCCAAGAGAAATCTTGTGCGGAGGTAGACACCTTTGAAGCCCATATTAGATAATCTTGAGTTTTGGCCACTGTTAGACCACTACTGCAAAGCAGGGGAGGCAATACCGTCACACACAGCAACAACTTTCCCAATAGCCAAACAACTCATACGAAAAACAAACAAATAAACTTGGCTGAACAGATGGGCCATGGGAAGCACCGGGAGAGAGGTTTACAGAAATATGTCCGGTCCTGATCCTAATAACAGCATCAGCGAAAGGAGGGATCAGAGCGCCATTTTTTGGCTCCGAACACAAGATATCTGATGCCTCCTTTATTGTATTCTAAACACTCACGGGTAGTCATCAGGTTATACTTCGGTTGAGTGAGTACACACCAACTTATGTTGATGTTTGTTTTTTATAAATGTCTTCTGTCACGCACGAATATGCACAATTTGGTGTAGGGGAATTCGTGCGCGCTTGTGGCCAAGCAAGGCAGATGACGTCAGAGGTTAAAAAAATGAAATCCAGCATCTCAAGCCAGACATTGAGTCTGTTGCCTATATTCCTATATATACCCAGTGTGTTGGGTTAGTTATTCTTCTGGTACAATGACTTCTTGGTAGAAGTCATTGTCGGATTACACTACACGTAAGTCCGAACCAGTTTTGGTAAGAAGTGAATTGTTTACTTGAACTTTCGTGTCACCATCCTTCGTTGGCATCTAGCTAGCACCTTTCTGCAAAGGGGTGCTATAATGGATCAACGGGGAATTTCACCGAAAGTATTTTAATATTATAAAGGATTCAAGGCTTCATCCTTTACGGTTTATTGGATTGTAATAATATATGGATTGCCGTCGTACGAGTCACGGCGAAGAAGAGAGGTTAGCCAAGCACTAGGACATAACCTTCGTTGTTTATATTATATGCAAGTATGTATGGATCTGCCATGTCAGGGGTACCAAGCTACTAAAGTACCCGACCAGAATTGTAGGACAGAATCAATATATTTATTCCAAGATCTTTATGGTTGAATAGTCCTAACGGTCATGACATTGACGCAAGGTCAAACCCTGATCTTATGTGAGGAAGTTATTATGCCTGTACCATGCCTATATATATGCTACATGTACGTTTACTGTGGAATCCATGTTGGAGTACTGTAACCTGTTGTCGTCAACGTATTTTCGTCCTAAATAAATTATGATGTCAGTAAACCTAACGAGTTCGTCCCTATACACATTGGCACTCGTTGACGTGCCTGCTTGTTATTGAAGTCCTTCCTTCACGTTCCAAGAAAGAAACATTCGCGTTATTATTGTCAAGTCCAAATAGCATCGCCCGTGTTGGACCGTTGTCATTACGACACCATCAACATCCTTTAGACAGCGGTTCATACCCCAGTAAAAGCGAAGGCTACAATATCCCACTCAACAATCACGTGAATAGAATACAACCACAACACTTTCCAGAGTGCCAGCTGTGTACCTACCCCTAAGAACCCGTTGACCACCACCTCGTTGAGTACATAGCAGTCGACGATGTTAGGAAAATGCTCCTTCCTCCGAGGCCAGATAAATGAACCACTTTATATGGAGCAAAACGACAACTTACCAACACATTCAGATACCACTTGCCAACACATTCAGATACCACTTGCCAACCCATTCAGATACCACTTGCCAACACATTCAGATACCACTTGCCAACACATTCAGATACTACTTGCCAACACATTCAGATACTTCTTGCCAACACATTCAGATAACACTTGCCAACACATTCAGATACCACTTGCCAACACATTTAGATACCACTTGCCAACATATTCAGATACTACTTGCCAACACATTCAGATACCACTGCATGGCATTGGGCCTAAAGGTCTACAGTCAAAACGCCGCTGTATTAACAACAACATTCGGCCAATGTGCAGAAAAGATCCAGTCAAGAGGATATGGTAAATATTTCACACAGTCAAATAAGACGCATACTCGGTGACAGGCATCTCTTCATAATCACAGTTGTCTAAATGGGAAAGGTCTGACAGTACCTATAAACACAGAACAAAGAGCACATACAGGCACAGAAAAAAGCACATACTCCAATCATCATGTGCCAAAGCATTTATATACTTTTGCAGCGAGGGTTTGTGAAGCATTTGGTTTTAGATGATGAGTTTGCCAGCCGCAAGCTGAAACTCTTATCTAATTGTGTCTTTGTCTCCTTAGAAGCCCCATAGAAGTATAAGAGACAGTTATTTCGTCACATTTCTTCAGTCTCTTTCTCCAGTCTTTTTCTCCTTCTTCTTTTCTTCTCTTTGTGCGGTATTTACTGATCGTCTTTCATTTCTTCTTCTTTTCCTCGCTTCTAGTTTTCCCGTCTCTTGGGCGTCTTTTTTATTCTTCTTCGCTTTCTCTTTTTTCTTTCTCTTTCTCCTCTCTCTTTATCCCCGTTCTCTTCTTCGCAACTTTTCCTTCTTTCTCTTGCTAGAGTCTCTTTGTGTTAACTTCCTCTCTCCTTTCTTTCTTCGCCTTCTACGGTAACATTTTCCTTCTTTCATTTTTCCATTTTATCCTCCGCTCCCTTTCCCCTCTTTCCATCACTCGCCCAATTTTCATCTTTAGCAATCTCTTCAGCCTCTTTTCATTCTTTGTTCTCTCTTTCCATCGTGATTCTTTGTATTCTTTACCTCTTCTTTTCCAGCGTTTTTTTTTCAACTGCGATAAGGTGTTTTCTCACTCCCTCTTGACGTCGAGAACCGACTTTTGTTTTGTTCCGCCTGACCCAGTTTGAAGCTTGTTAAATCAGTCCTAGTCCTTGAAGTGGTCCTTATCTTGCTATTCATACTTGTTGTACAATAAATTGTATTTGTTTTCTTGCTGGTAGAATTTATTCAACAGGCCTTGTCCCTGTATGCGTCCTTTGTCCAATCAACCAACAGAACAAACCAGTGTTCTGCCCAGAGGGCCAGGTATTAATTTTTTTCAAAAATTCGGGGAACGATTGGGAAAAAACCTGTAAAAGAGACGGTACACAAAATCTCACAAAGGGACATAAAGGTAACAGGTAAACAAACGAAACGTTAACCAGCTTAAGAAAAGTACAAAGTCTCTCACAGGGTCATCATTGTTGTCGGGGAAGAAGTAAAGGGAGGTAATTTTTTAAAAGTGTTAAGGAAGATATACATGCATACTTTTGAAAAAGGGAGAAAAAAATGGAGTCTCAATATCTATGGACACTGCTGAAGCAGATGATCAGACAGATGATTCCCAGCATGGCAGACGTTGATTAGACAATATCAAAGTGGCAAGCTCAGAAATACAGATACCCCACTAACAGACACAAAGAAGGCATTTAGATTTTGGCTTGCCTGTGGTGATTGAGATATGCTGCTGAGACGTACATAGCTGGCGGACAAACCAACTGAAAATAGAACACTCATTGTCATAGAAGTGAAAGAAAAATTAAGAATGAGTGTAACAGATTTTGGAAGGTAATGTCAGAAATAAGAAATAAAGAGGTGGAAAATTATGGCGGTATTGGAGAAGTTTAAAAAGTACAAACTTTTGAAAGAAGAGAAAACTAAATATGTTAATTAAAATATTTGAAATTATAAGCTAAATAATCAGAAACGCGCGCTACAAGAACGCGAATAAATCAGAAGACGGGCTACTGGAAAGAAAGAGATAAAAAAGATAAAATAAAAACAAAAAGCATTTTTCTGACATAGATTAATATTTGGAAAGAGAACAAACTAGAGGCAGGGAGAGAAAGACAGAGAGAGAGAGAGAGAGAGAGAGAGAGAGAGAGGGAGGGTGAAAGAGTCAGTGACGTATTGAGGAGGGAGTTATAATCATTTGCGGATCCAAGGCGGTGACAACGGGACGATTACCCCTCACTTGGGACTATATTTCAAATCAACCGCTCCAGAATTTTACTACCACTTGGGACTCAAATATAATCGTTAGGTCGGACGACGGAGGAATTAAAACATGTCAGGTACTGAACAATGGTAAGTACTCTAAAGGTTACGAACGTGGTTTGCAAGTAATTCTACGTTTCGGGACAAAGAAAGACAATAAAGGGAACCGCCGTACAATAAGGAGACATAAGACGGCACCAGGCAAGCGACACAACGGGACATCACTCGAGCCACAGAAACAGAGAACTTTGTGACAGGAGGCGGATAATTTTATTATCGGGCCGCCAATCCCAAATAAAAATATTGTAATGCTATAACATAAAATATGTATGGATTTTTATCAAATTTTGTCTAGTTGTACCATTGGTTTTGGTTTAAAGGACTATCTTCATTGCACACGGGTAACTCCATCATCTCCTCCCTTATAACACACAAGGAGGATCTATGCACGGTGCAAGAACTACGTAGCACCAGAAATGTGGATATAGGAATCACACATTCTAGAAATATTTTTGTTTTTGAGCTGGTTTCTAATTTTGATGGTACAATGCTGTTCGTTGCCATGGAAACGGCATCCATGTTGGATTTTACCGTTACAACATTATTCGCAAAATATCAAAATTTTGGTAAGATATCAGAAATCAGATCTTTATAAAAGTTTTATTATCCAATGGAAAGTATCTGTGCCAAATCTCTTACAGATTGACTAAGAAATAAGCAAGTTAAAAGAAAATTTGTAACACAAAAAAGGTTCTGAGAAATTCATGATTTTCTTTACAGGAAAAGCACAATTTTTTTTAAGAAAATACAACTGCCAAAATCAAAATACACCTACTTGCAATATGTTCCGACAAATTATTTTGATATATTTAGATTCAGGAGATTATAATTTATGTGAATATAATCTAATCCTAATTTTCATGTTTGTTTTACTTGCTTACTTACTTACTTAGTCGTTCCCCTTCTACCGTGAGGTGTAGGGGTTTGGAAGAGAGAGCGCCAGACTATCCTATCGGCTGTCTTCCTCCTGGCCTGGTTCTATTCCAGTCCTCGGTCCTTCAAAGATTGTCTAAGGTTGTCCTCCCAGCGAACTCTGGGTTGTCCTGGAGGTCTGGATCCCTGGCTCTTTGTTTCCCATGCTTGTCGTGGTAGCCGATCTTCTCCCATTCTGCAGACATGGCCAAACCATCTTAGTTGGGACTGTTCTACATGGGTCTGCAGGGGGTGGGATTTTAGGCCATGACGTATCGTCTGGTTTGTCTTGCTTTGACTTAAAATGCGCTGTAGTTCCCCCCTTTAACAACGTTGTTCAACATATAAAGAGATAAATCAATAATTTAGAAATATTCAAAAACATTTGTGCTGCTTCGTACTCCATTAGGAGCGAAAGCGAACATGAATGAGAAGGTGGACAAAGAAGCTGTAAACAAATATAATGAAGGATACGCAAGTCTAGTAAAGCGAAATACAGTACTCAAAGCGTATGATTTCCGGTATATTACAGCATTGCATTAACATTACGATAAAGCTCACATGTGCGACACATGTAAACAGGCGGTAAAGCCCGATCGTGAGTGATAAAAGCACATACGTGTAACATCCCCGTGATAGGGTGCATACTTGAAAGTATCTGTGCATTTATTATGTTCTATCTATATATACACAAACACAGCTGGTGTTCCCTTCACGTTCGTGTATATTTCTTTATACATATTTATGATTTCTTCAATAGCTACCGGACTTGCGTGAGCTATAATGTCTCTCCAGACCAGCTTTTCTCAACCTTTTTATTCCGAAGGAACCCTTGAAATAATTGTCTGGGTCTCAGAGAATCCCTGCATCACAATTATTATTTCTACAGCTCATGGTAGCTTTCCGTGATCAGTTTATTATCTATCTATGTATCTATCTATCTATGTATCTATCTATCTATGTATCTATCTATCTATCTATCTATCTATCTATCTATCTATCTATCTATCTATCTATCTATCTATCTATCTATCTATCTATCTATCTAACTACACTAACATAATTACCGATGTATGTTACGTCGGTCGGTCTCACTCAAAATAGTAACTCGCGCAAGAAAAAAAAGTGCGCAACGCACGGTGTGCAACTTGCGCGTCGTGGGTGTTATATAAAACAAATACTTTGGTTTTATTTATTTAATGTCTTTTTTTTTTATTCTTTCACGAAATTAGTACGCTCGACAAAGAAAAAGTGCGTAAAAACTGGTGTGCACGAGCCAATAACATACCTGTGACGGCCACGTTGGATAATTAAAATGTAAACAGCTATCTCGCGTGCATCCAGGATATCGCTTTGTCTTAAGTTGAGTTTAAACCACACCTACTGCCTATCTCTAGAGCTATGAGCATCAAGCATTTTCTAGTTTTTTTTCTCCCACTCCTTCAAGAGGGCGTTGCCAAGAGGAGACGGAAGCGGCCAGCATCAAAGGACTGTGGTGGTCCCAGAAGAACGAAGCAGTTTTTCGCACCTTCGGTTCACACGTTCATGCGAACCGACTAGACGGGGAAAGCGCTGGCTGACCAAGAGACGAACGGGGAAGGCTAGAGCGGCAGATGCGGCTCGAAACGAGAAAGTTCCCTCATTTCAAATAAGGCGTGAACTTTAGCATGTAGCTGTTACCTTGCATTTCATTAACTATATATTGGCATCGCCGAAAATGCAGTTTATCATTGGTTTGCCAGAGATTTGAAGGAGTACTAGCTGATAGTGGAATCTACTAGATTTCTTTTGGATTTGTCTTCTATATTGGAGTCTAATTCATTTCTGTGCTATGGTAAAATATTAGTCTTGAGTGATTTAGGCGTTTAGTTTCTTCATTTATTTCACTGGATTTTTGTGTTAATTTAAACGTGTTAAATAAACCCATCACAACGTTTTGCAGATGTAAATTAAATAATATAACTATCCGTTATTTCCCGAGATGATAGATGTGAAAACATAATCTTAAACGCTAGGCGAGCGGAATTGTTTATTAACCATAATTCTATTTCATCTTGCGTAAATTTTAAGTAATTAACTGTTCATTGCTAGTGGTAATTAAATCGATACATTAGCTAGTCACTCGTGTAGTCTTTAAATCTAAATAATTTAAATACCAGAGTGATTTTACAGGTCTTCTACAAAACGAGGGTGTTAGATTTTATTATAGTATATTACTTGTTTTATATTTTCTCTTTATACAGATGATCATACCTTGCGATCCAACGGTTTTTTGTTTATATATACGAGGCATGTTCAAATGAAACCCTACTGTGCTGCGCCAAGTGGACATTCGTAGGAGGAGCATGATGACGTCACATCTGACGTAATAAGCACATACGAATGTATAAGTGTGTAAGTGTTCATTCTCCTAGTATTCTTTGGTTGTGCTGCAGACCGTTAAAATAATGGCCGGTGTGATAAGGAATCCGTCCAAGGTCGATCAGCGAGCGGTGATTCAGTTCCTAACAGCCGAAGGATGTCGACCAGTCGACATTTATCGCCGAATGAAAGAAGTGTATGGTGACAAAAGTGTGTCTAAGACTACAGTGAAATACTGGGCACGAATGTTTCGAGAAGGACGAAAGTTACGAAAGATCTTCCGCGGCCAGGTCAGGTGCATATTGTTGCGACAGAAGACGCCATCGTTGAGATTGATGCAGCAATACGGGTGGACCGTCGTCGGAGCTTACGTTCGCTAGTAGAGGAATTCGCTGTGTCTCATGGGACAGTTCAAATGGTGGTTAGGAATAAACTGAAGTATCGAAAGGTGTGTTCACAATGGGTCCCACGGATGCTGACCGATCACCATTAGGAAGAACGCATGGGGTGGAGTTTCAACCACCTGCTGCGTTACGAAGAGGAGGGTGATGCATTTCTGTTGCGCATAGTGGCAGGCGATGAGTCGTGGTGCCACCACTTTGAGCCATGCAGCAAATCAGCGAGCATGCAATGGAAACATCCCGGATCACCAAAACCCAAAAAAATTCAAGTCACAGATTTCCGCCGGTAAGGTTATGCTGACAGCATTTTTGACCATGAAGGACTTCTATTGGTAGACTTTAAAGAGCCAGGTGTGAACATCAATGTCATCCGCTACAAAGACACACTAGACAACCTGCATACAGCTATCAAGAATAAACGACCCGGCATGCTTTCGCGAGGTGTGATTCTGTTGCACGACAATGCTCGTCCACATGTTGCGAACATTGTGCAGGAAGCGTTAGCAAGGAAAAGGTGGGAAGTTCTGCCACACCCAGCCTACAGCCCCGATCTGTCACCATGTGACTTTCATTTGTTCGGACCCTTAACAAAATCTCTAAAGGGACAACGATTCAACTCCGATGCAGACGTCAGGGCCTCGGTGACCAAATGGTTCAATAAGCAACCAAAGTAATTTTTCTCGGACGGCATCCGCCGTCTACCCAAGCAGTGGGATGCGTGTCTGAACGCCTATGGTGACTATTTCTAAAGAACCCCAGTGGGTACTTGGTTCATACCAATTGCTGTATTTAATTCTACTACTGCTGCTGATGTACCTTACATATATTTGTTATAAAGCCACAGGGGCGGGTTTCATTTGAACACACCTCGTAGATAGTCATGTTCAGATTGCTTATGGTATCCCCATTTATATGTTCCTAACAACATACAAACATTGACTAGACCAAAAATCTATTGTTGGAGACCCTTATAAGTCCTCCACAAAACCAGTAGATCGGTTAAATAACCAAACCCACGTCAATGCCAAGTGGTGTAAAGTTTAACTGGAACGGGACAATGCCAGATATACAGGGTGTTTATAAAGTCGCTGTGCAGTGAAATTTAGGCCCGGGAGAGACTACGTCACCAGAAATGTGGTTTTCAATTGGGGCTTGTTGTGTAATGCTGCACACGGGATTGTGGAACACAGCATTGGAACACAGAATATCATGACGTAAATTTGCATCATTCGTGACGTAATTTCTAAAATATTTTTCAAATTCACTGCACAGCGACTTTATAAACACCCTGTATTATATTAAATCATATAAAGTTCCCTGGCCTGATGAGGCAGAACTGACAGCACTAATCTATTTAATCAAAACCCATATGACAAGTAAACAGTGTTCCTACCACCAACTTCTCCAGAGAACATTTAAGGCTAGTTTGTCCAAGAACCGCCTGTGAGTAACATTCTACTGTTGAGAGATTTCCCAGTCATTACGACAGATTCCTAGAAACAAACTTAGTCCCTATAACACTCCCTGCAATCTGACGAAGAATCCTTGCCAGGAAAATTATAATCAACACACCATTTCAGCGAAATCTCCGAGCAAAATTAGCAGTGGCAATACGGAGCTTTCTGGGGCTGGACTGGACCAAATAATAAGACATATATATAATAGTCTTAAGAACTGTATGTGATTAATTCTATGGACATATGCAGCCGACAGAGGGGGTAAGTCTGAATGAAAGCGAGCTCGCTGAATGAATGCGAGAAGGGAAAACGGAATGAAAGAATTTAGTTTCTAAATGTTTACTTCTAATATAACACCTTCCTTTTATCTATTCTCTCACTCAGTCTGAAGGCCCACGGGAAAGTTAAATTAAGGACATATCCTATATACCCGTTCCGTCTACCCCGCTCCCCATTGTCAATCCTTTGTTTGATCGGTTGGGTAAACACACCTCGGGTGGGATCATTTTCCTAGTTTTCTATGTTCCCGGGTCTATGAGAATATATATTGTTTATTTATTTTTCCTTTATGTAACTATGATTTCACCTGATGATATTGATAACGATATATTAATTGTTGTAATCTATTTTTTTTTCTTTCTAAAGATATAATAAATTTTATAAACCTTAGCTATTA
Source organism: Oreohelix idahoensis (assembly GCA_024509875.1). NCBI lineage: Eukaryota > Metazoa > Mollusca > Gastropoda > Stylommatophora > Oreohelicidae > Oreohelix > Oreohelix idahoensis. The sequence goes on along the minus strand of JAMPIV010011245.1, from coordinate 153,749 downwards.
GTTCTGGTCAAAAACATTCCCCTGCCCCATTATATGTGCCCACAGTTTACGTGTTCGTGTATACGTATGTACGTATTTATGTCACTAAATTGTTTGTGTGTGCGTACGAGAGGATAGTGTAGTAGAAACTGTATCTAGTGAAATAATACTTCTTCATTTTAGCGGGTCGTGCTATATAGGTGAGTTGAGCAATCACTCAACCCAAGACAGTATTTTTCTTACACTCTGTATCCCTCGTAAACAGGACTATTTCTCACACCTTTCTCTCACATAGCTTTCACTATCTCACCCCTGCTCGATTGGGACCATAAAAATAAAGCCTATATAAAACGCACGACAATACCAAAGTGAATTGTATTTCATGAAAACTTGAAAGTTTTTGTTAAAACCACTTATTATCAGGGAACACTCTTTGGAAACAATCCACGCACTTTCACACGAAATGTTGTCATCAAAGAACTTTTTAACTGAATCTAAAGAAACATAATTCTCACCGTCTGTACGTTGGTCACAGCTGAGGACTGCAACCGTGTTGAAAATTGTATTGTTTCCATTATATTTTTTTTACCTTATCCAAGTAGGCCTAAAAGTCTTATCACAAATTTCTAATCCACAAGATGCTATTGAAATATCGTTAGAGCAAGAGAAGTATTCCTCCTTATTTAAAACTAAAAATTACCGTGTAGTCAATCTTCTTTCTTGGAAAAAAAATAGTTAAGAATAGCATACTTTTCTTGGAATTACTCTCTTCTTTTCCTTGCCATATTTTTTTGTTTAAACTCATAAGGTAAACACATTCAATTTCTATTAAATAACTGGCTTAATAGGATTTCCTTTTTTTAAGCTAGGCTCGGTAGATTTAATTTAAAATAAGATTGTAAATGTATTATAATTAATGTTATTTGCAACATGACAATTTATTGAAAGTGTTGTATCGTAAAGCAAACAAAAGCCATGGGACAAAACAATATGAATTAACAAAATATATCTAGCTGCTGGGTCACTGCCCAGCACTGCGTGGGCGAACATTGCAAAGTTTAAAAAAAAAAAACACGACTTTTATATGGTTTTTTTTTCTATCAAGATCTCCCGCGGAACCCCTAGCGACTTGTCGCGGAACCCTGCTCTAGACTTTCCATTTTTGTTACCTTCCAGTATCTAGTGCTGTTTATCAATTCTTGTGAGACTTTTTTTCCTTGTTCATGGCATCAAACTGACTAGTATCTTCCATGTTTTTCGTGTCCTCCTTGTTCCTGTCAATGTTGACCTTTGTCAAAGTGTATTCCGTTTTCATCTTCCCATAGCAAGACCATAAACCTTGGACATCTTTCTGGCGTGGGAAAAATTTTCTTCACTCATTATCTTCTTTCTGTTGTGTATAGCAAATTTTCAATACGCTTTATCTACTTTCTGGTGAGAGTAATATGTTTTTCTTATGTATTAACCCCATTCTATTCTGGGTAGCAAGTTTTCTTTACTTACTTACTTATTTACTTAGTCGTTCTTCTTCTACCGTGAGGTGTAGAGGTTTGAAAGATAGAGAGTCATATCGGCAGTGGGACCCCCAAGATGCAGCAATAGTGAATGCAGTCAGCGACTCATAGCTTGACTGCCTGCGTCAGGACCAGCGAACCAGAGCTGGTCAAGACCGTGCTCCACCTCCACGTGGTGGTCCTGGAAACAGTCTGCAGCAGTGCAGGCTGGCTGAACGAGCATGGATCGAAATGGGAAGGCAAACCCGGTCCTTAAAAAATGCCGTGCAGAAGTCGGATGTGTCGACCGAAAGGTGCAGATATCACAGCTTAGGCGCAAACAGACACAACGCAACCACCGTCCTTTTCAGGACGAAAAAGAAGAAGAAGAACAACTTATCGGCAGTCTTCCTCCTGGCCTGGTTCCATTCTAGTCCTTGGTCCTTTAAAGATTGTCTAATGTTGTCCTCCCAGCGGACTCTTGGATCGTCCTGGAGGTCTGGATCCCTGGCTCTTAGTTTCCCATGCTTGTCGTGGTGGCCGATCTTCTCTCATTCTGCAGCCATGGTCAAACCATCTTAGTTGGGACTGTTCTACTTGGGTCTGCAAGGGGTGGGATTTTAGGCCTTGACGTATCGTCTGTTTGAGACCATGTCTCTTCTTGTTACTTCAACCACCTTCCTCAGATACCTCATTTCTGAGGTTTGGATCTGGCTTTTGTGGGTTGTAGTCATTGCCCATGACTCGCATCCATATGTCAAGACTGGAACATAGTTGGAGCAGTATACAGCCATCTTCGTCTTTTTACCAACGTCTCTTTTGCTGAGCGATCCACGATTTATGGTTTGAAAACGTCTCTCAGCCGCTGCTCTTCGGGTAGCCAACTCTTCTTTGATGCCTTCCTTCCTTACGCATTACTTTATTTCTGATGTGAGTGGCATGTTTTCCTTACGTATTTTCTTCTTTCTTGTTTGAGTATAATGTTTTCCTTATGCTTTATCTTCTTTCTGGTGTCTTCAACATGTTATCTTTACGCATTACCTTCTCTATGATTTGGAAAACAAGTTTTCCTTACACATTACATTCTCTATGATTTGGAAAACACATTTTCCTAACACATTACCTTCTCTATGATATAGAAAACACGTTTTCCTTCCACATTACCTTCTCTATGATATGGAAAACACGTTTTCCTTATGCATTACCTTCTTTATGATATAGAAAACACGTTTTCCTTATGCATTACCTTTATGATATGGAAAACACGTTTTCCTGACACATTACCTTCTAAATGATATGGAAAACACGTTTTCCTTACACATTGTCGTAGATTTTTGATAGGAGAATTAAGACTTGGGTTGGTCCCTTCTGAATAGGTTGGAATGAGTGATAGTCACAGTGTGAGATAGAAATACAAAATAGATTTCCACGAGTGAGGTGGTAGAATAGTGATAGAGGCTGTCTCTGAGAGCGGGAAATCTTCTCTCTCTCTCTCTCACCTATCTTCTACGACAGATCTAAAGTAGTCAGACAGTCTAACGCATATACATTTTTTTTTCTATAACCAGCGGCACTCGAGCTTTCCAGCTCTTTCGGCCCAATGACATGTCATTGCGAGGCTGGGGGGTCAGTGGACTTTCCTTCCAGCCCGGTCAGGAGCTTCGCTCCTTCCCATCCACACGGGATTTATGTGCAGGAGCCGTTCAGGTTATTCAGTCAAATTTCCGGTCGTAAACATTTCTTCAAATGCTGACGGCCGGGTTTGAACCATGAACACCTGGTCGCCAGTACAACGTCGTAGCCATTACACCAGCGCGGCTCCCAACACATATACATTAAATATATATATATATATATCCACTCACGTGCACGCACATTCAAGTGACGACAGGTGGACGCACAGACGCGGGAACTATAACAAATGATTATATAGATATTTAGAACGAGCTGATCAACATGCTGATTAATTTATTGTTAAGTTTATTTATCATTTGTAAACTTACGTCACAACATGTAAACTACATCAAAAAAGGCATATACACAAAGTCATAAGCAAATCAAGGAATGCTACAAAAACTGGTAAACCCACAGTGATGATCTTCCCTCGATGGATAGCCCACAGTCCCGTTAGGAGAAAGATGATAACACAAAGAGTCCCAGATACATATGATTAAGTCTAAGAGTTTTCCCCGTTTTAAGGTATGAACAGACCTGATACTATAATCTAGTTTAAGGGAAAATATTGTTAGCAAAAAACTTGCATGAAGAAAGTTATGACAGCAAATAGGTGTCAAAATACAGAGGTGAAATAACACTCAGACTTGCGTTCCCTCTTATTCATTCAACCGTGGCCACGTGTACACATTTATACTTACAGCTTTGATCGCTGCCTCTGGGACTATAATAAATTCTAGGACCTTCATTAAAACCCGTAAATGCAGCCTCGACCAAGAAATCCCCAGTTCCAACAAGACGTACTGAATTCTCTGTCTCAGGGAACGATTCCTTGGGTGTTCTTATTTTTCGGATGTCTGTTAAGTCACATAAAATTTGTCCAGGCACGAAAGTTAGCAGAGCACAGTGTCACTAGCTTAGGTTTCGAGAATTAAGGAATGTCAGATCGGTGTCTACTTTCAGGAAGGTACTATATTTGGTCACCACAATACAAGTCAAGAACTCTGTCGGAATGTGTTCTGATATTTTGCTTGCCACAACGGGCTGAACTGTACTGAAGTGTTATTCTGGAAGAATTAATTCTGGCGCGATAGGCCTCTTACTTCATGTAACTGTTAAAGCTTATGTAATGAAAGTGATTAGTTTCTTCACAAATAATGTTCACGTACTAGAACGCTGGCAAAGTTGGGTACCACAGTCTCACTATATAAAAATGGAAAGAACACATATCATTCATGAGGCTTCTAGCATTTATACGTTAGTTTAGAAAATTTTGTTCTCGTCTGATTATTTAGCAGTAAAATTAACTTCATTATAGCTACATTGTTGTTTAAGCTAGAAATTATAATTTATTCTGCTCTCCACTGAAACACGTCACTAGAAAATAATACAGACTATATAAATTTGGCACTCTGCACAAAATCTAACTAGTGAAATATGAAATAAGCGACTTACCACTTTAAACACTTCACAAAATACTAGAATATAATATATAATATTTTACCTCACACAGAACTACAGGTAGTCGCACAACTTAAGAATTATATGCTTATATTTATGGAAGTCTAGAAGTTCGACAAATTGTCGAAACAAACTGAGAACTTCGCTATACAGCTTATACTATTCCGAGCAACCTGTCTACTGCGAATCTAGAGGACTGAATGAAAATAAAGTTTAACATTCTGGTTATATCTATTACCAGACAAAGAGGTAATCGTTTAATTTCACTAAACGAAATAATCCCCCTTTCCGTCTATATCACTTACGTAACTGTCATAAACCGCCACTTTCTGACCGAGAGGGCGCGTGTCAGTTGCGAATCTCAGACAACTTGTCTGCAATGCAGGGGCAGTTTTTGCACCTACGTTTAACAAACTGACCGAGAAACGTGCGTGTCAATTGCAAAGGTAGACAACTTGTCTGAAATGCAGGGCAGTTTTCATACTTCAAGCTGACCATGGCCCACCATGAGTGTTGTGGCGGGTGAAAATGCAGAAAAATTTGTCGCCTATATGTCTGGCGAAACGAATATACACGGTGTATTTCGTCAATCTCACACCAAATCGTCTGGTCCTACGTCTGAGTATGAACCATAATCGCACCTCTCGTCAAACTGTGCGAATGACATCTACGTAATCAAGTTTCTCGTTTCGTCAGCAATGAACTGCGTTTCTAAATGAGAAACGAAACTAGCGAAAGTGAGAATTGCAAAATAGTAATGTATTTTAGTCGCGAACGAACGAATGCGAAAAAAAAAACACAGGAAAAAGGTAAAGAGCGACAATAATTAGAGAACACAGGTGGAAGAAAAGAAGAGGAAAATATAGAAAATTCAATAAACATAACTCTCCGTGACACACATTACCTTCTCTATGATATGGAAAACCCGTTTTCCTTACACATTACCTTCTCTATGATATGGAAAACAAGTTTTCCAGACACATTGCCTTCTAAATGATATGGAAAACACGTTTTCCTTACACATTACCTTCTCTATGATATGGAAAACACGTTTTCCTTACACATTACCTTCTCAATGATATGGAAAACACGTTTTCCTTACACATTACCTTCTCTATAATATGGAAAACAAGTTTCCCTTACACATTAATTTCTCCCTGGAGTGGGAAATTTCTGTATGCATTATTTTCTCAGTGATGTGAGTAACAAGATTTCTTTACGCATTACTTTCTTTTAAAACATCCCCATGAGACTGTCTACCTTTAAATTGTATTCTTAGCATTTGTTTTATAAAACCACTTCTTTTTCACAACCCGTGTCTTTTATCTGTATACTGATTGTCCACAATTTCCTTCCATATATTAGCTCTAAGTAATACTGAAAAAATTCACGCTGGTTGAGAAAGGTTGGTTCATTATATTTATAATGTTCTGCACTGCTTATGTACTGACGTACCTATAAGGCATCAGCTGTTCAGATTTCCCACGTAGAAGGACATACCTGAAAGTGCATCGTAGGTAAAGGTTAAGGATCCCATAGTGGCATATTGGGAATATGGTGTTAGTCTCATATTTTCTTGACCATCGGCACACTAGGGATGATGTGGTCAGCATCACGCCGGCCGCCTTAACCTTCCCAGAGTTGCTCTGGTACCCAATTAATGAGGCTGGGTTGACCCCGGAGCCGTTTGTGGTCTAAAAAATCCCACCTCAAATTGAAATCGAACCATGGACCACCGAGCTAGGAAGTCAGTGCACTACCGCGGCTCCTGGATATGCATGATACGAAGACAACATTTCTTCATCGGATTATATCTTCGGCCACTATCTCTGGTTCGGTTTTTTTCTATTATTTTGGAGTAACGTGTAAACTTTAGTTTCTATCTACTTCTGGGCCTACATCTCCCCTGTGAAGGTTAGTGTGGCCGTTGTGGGTGGGGAATTGGGGGTTGCTGTTTAATTTCAGAGAGTGTTAGATCTAGAACTAGCTAGACTGCTAGAGGTGGAAATTTCTCACTGACAGTCTTACGGGATGTTACCAGGTTCGGGGACTATCCTCTAAGGTGTTGTAGTTTGTGAGCAGTTAGTAAGAATCTATAGGTTTCAATGATCAGCATGGGGAATTGACAATGAATCAGATACCTTTTTCTTTCCTTTACGATTTTTTGATGTCAAAACCATAATTAATATATACATGTTGATCAAACATTTTTTCATATAATATAAAATGCAAGTGTCTCAATGATCTCCACTTCAGACCAACTCCTGTCTACTTTTTCTTTCCTCATTTACCAGTTTGCGTTGATCCAATTTCATATAAGCTGTTCCACTTCAGACCGATTAATTCATTATTCTCAAGGGGTTTCGTTATATGCTCATATTCTGCAATTTGATCAATTTGTGCTTGTACAGAGCAAATTCCATCATCTCTGCATTTGACTCATAGGTGCAACTTGCAGCCATGAATCCTTTTTCTAAATCTGCAACAATCGTTGAATTTCTATTTGTCAATAATTGATTAGTAATTAGTTCCTACTTACAGACTTCGAATATAGAAGTTAAATACACAAAAATGCACTTTGAAGAGAACATGCCATCATTCCTGGAATTTCTAATTCTTCAACTTAGATAACTTTCATGCAGTAAAACCACTGCGTTATCAGCACAAACTTGTTCGTCTTACTAGCTAGACGCGTCTTTTTCAACTAACTAGGTTGTTGGGGAAATTTCGCGTCCCTTCTACATTTCCTGCCGGCTGAATAATACTGAGCCTTACGATTGGTTAAAAAATCACGTGACTAATTTTGACATGTAACGCGACTCTATCCCAATTAACATTTAATCTGTTTCTCGGAAAGTAGAAATTTATATGCTAATCTGGTTTTTATAGCCTGTTTCCAAAGGAACAGCTATGTACACGGCTACATTAGTTCCTTGTTGCATATCACTTATCTTGGCTCTAAGTCTTGTCAGCTACTTTCTGCGAGCTAGCATCAGTATCCCAGTCTTTCTAGATAAAATACTTGTACAGTGTGGTTCTTAGGTGGAATAAACCATTGCATACCTAGACAATTATTTCACGAGATTACTTTCAGTTATATATAAATACTACACACATAAAGGTATGTTTCAGCACTCTTGAGAAAAAAAGAAGTACTAAAGTACACAACAGAAAAACAACAGAAGTGGTAGGCTCATCAGAACGGCAACATTGCCTAGGCAAGTAAACGAATTATAGAGACGTTTAGTTCTTGTGGGTGTCCGAGGAGACACCTACTTCATCAGGTACTGTTGTAGGGGAGTTATGTGTTCGAGAGCTTAAAGTGTTACAGCTCCGTTTTATGAGGTGAGGTGGCTGGTTCCCTCCCTGGCTAGATTTTCCTTCCCTAACTCAAAAGTAGAATCCGATATCCATTTACAGCTGGTTACACTAGAGCGCAACGCTGTCAGGTTCTGAGCCTGGTAACGTTGCTGTGAGACGCGAGCGCTGTAATCATTCTGCCATTCGACGCATGACGTAAAAGACGACCGTTGGGGTTGGGTATGATAGCTACAGAAGCTGGTGCTGCGAGAGCAAGGGAGCTTTCATCACGCTATCTTCATGCAGGGAGACCATGTGCATTGGTACTTGATATTCCATGAGAAGCGATAAGGAAAATTAGTTTGGTTTTGTTTGTTTTTAAGGACTATGTTCATTGCACACAGACAACTCCATCACTGCTCCCATCTCCTCCTTTAGATCACACAAGGAGGATCTCAGCACAGTGCACGAATTCCGTAGCACCAGCGAGAATTCCAATGTGTGTATATAGGAATCACGCATTCTATAAGTATTTGTGTGGTGCGTAGGTTTCTCATTTTGAAATTTTGCCAGGGCAGAGGCCTGATAGACATTCGGGGCTCGGAGTTGCTAAGAGGTATGGCGTCAGCCACGAATTCTAGAGGTTCCGGGTTCGATTCCCAATTGAGGGAATATAATTTAATAATTTAATTTAATAATTTTTTTCAGAAGCAGTGGTCATTATGATGCCATACTCCCCCTTGGTCTCCTGGGTAGTGAGATCGGATGCCTAGCCTTCTCGGATAAGGACGAAAAAATTAGGAGGTCCCGTGTGTAAGTTGGGCACGTTAAATATCCCACGGCAGTTGGAAATCGTAAAGGGAAAATTAATAAATGAGAACAAACAATTCCTACCTCCAGGCTAGACCACCAGTTGCGTTACTTGTAAAAGCAAATACAACAGCGTGTGTGGTAGGTAATACAGACTCTCATGCCGAAGTTCTGGAGAAAGTTGTTTTCTTATTTTGCACGTAATCGAGTCAGATCAGAATAATAAGAGAAAAGCACCATTTTATTGAGTTCTCGCCAGCGGCGGAACATCAGTTTTGGGTTTGAGTTATTCTAAAATTCATATAGCATACAAGAATATTTTTGTAAGTAAGGAAGATTTATATAACGAGAAAAGCCATTATGATTTGTATTTCAAATCAAGTCTCATCACAATCATTATCATAAACTTCCTTTTTTTTCTCCTTATGAGTCTTCTTCTTCTTCTTTGATCCTTAGCCGCCGACCGTCAAAGCAGTCAGTGGCCATTACGCCTGGTGGCATCTTGTAGGGCAACAACAAATTGATTCCACTTTGCTCGGTCGGCGGCCATCCTTCGTACAGTGCCCCAACTCTGGTTCATTCTTTGCATCTCAGCCCCCACAGTCCTCCGCCAAGTTGTTTTTGGTCGGCCTCTCTTTCGTTTTCCTTCAGGGGTCCATAGCATAGCTGTTCTTGTGATGGCATCGGGGTCTCTTCTGAGGATATGGCCAACCCAGCTCCAGCGTCTGCCAGCTATGATGGTGTGCATGTCCTCTTGCTTGCTCCGAGTAAGCAGATCTTGGTTGGTGATGAGTATTTAGCCCAAAGTACATATGCCTGCAGCGGTGGTTCTGTAGCGATATGTTTTGCGTAATGAGATGGCCTGCCCATGTACAAACTTATATTAGTTCCTATTTACGACATGACTTAAGAGAGCGTCAGCCCTTTGATTTCATTGTCTCCTACTTAACCCCCGGGAACTAAATGGGGCGAAGTAATGTTGACTTATGAAAGGTAAATGCATTTCTCTTCTCACTCTACAAGCAAGGAATACACAACATACTCAATAACAATAACATTTTAGGTCTATATTTTCAAGGGGAAGTAACAAACGTGACAAATCTTCCTCTTCAAGTACCATGCCTAGTGGCGTAAGAGATCATGTCCCTCCACAACTTCCTTTCTCCAGGACAATTTATCAATTCTGTTGTTGATTTCTTTCTTTACCACGATGTCAAACGGTCCAGTATTTGTTCTCTTTGTCTTCCCCTTTCTCTTTTTCCTTCAATCTTACCCGTTGTTACGATATATTCCAGCTTTCCTCTTCTCATATGTGACCATCCGGGTCGTTTGCTTTTTCGTAATTTCCTCTCATCGCCTTTATTATCATATTTAAACTTACATAATTTCGTGCTTATCCTCTACCCAAAATTGTTACCCTTTTTTCCTACTGTCATCGTTCACGATTCACGCTTCGATGCATGACAGGGCTAGACAATCGTCTATCACTGAGAGATTAATTGAATCACTAAACAAGATAATACCACATTGACTCTAGGTAAATGCGAGCATAAAGTGTTTGCTCAAGATTGCGTAAACACTTCAGATCCGACAGTAGAATGGACTTTCAATTCGGGTTTAATTGTATAGACCACGATTTGTCTAGACAGGCAGTCGGATTGCGACAAGTCATGTGATACAAGAGATCAGCAGAGTCGGATAAACAAAGTAATAAGACTTCCGAATTGCTTGCGAAAGATGATTATAGATAATCGCAATCTTGCAAGACATTTTGAAGAGTGAGCGGGAGATAACTGCCGTCTTTGTTTGTGTGTGTGTGTGTGTGAGTGTGTGTGTGTGTGAGTGTGTGTGTGTGTGTGTGTGTGTGTGTGTGTGTGTGTGTGTGTGTGTGTGTGTGTGTGTGTGTGTGTGTGTGTGTGTGTGTGTGTGTGTATGTGTGTGTCTATGTATTGGAGGCGGAGTGGGGGAATTTATAATTGAATTTCCGCCAAGCCATTTTTGTTTCTGATATTCCGCTGTTTTCCGTTTTCATCATGGAATATGTGACGGGGCAACGAAAAAAAAAAAAAAACCTTTTAAAAGTATTTATTTCACCTCACTAATTTTCATGAAACATACCAACCCACCATATTTTTTTCCTCACTTCCGCAGTGTATACACTGCATCTCTTTAATTATTAGTTTGCAAATAGCAAAACCACAATATGGGAAGATTTTTCTTTGCCATGTAATGCAAAATATATAAGTAGGGCTTGGGGCGCCAAATAAATACTCCGCTGGGAATTACTGAACCCCTGTTGGCTTGAAGCGACTGAACCCGAAGAGCCACGTCCCTTGGTAAACACTACTGCGAAAGTACATAGAGTACTTCGGTGTAGGGTAGTGTTGCAACTCTTTTTGCACACCACAAAGCATTCATTATTTTGGAACTTTGTGGTGCTTAAGCGGTTGTTGCTAAAGCGCGTCGTTACGCATGAGCTTTAAGACGTAAGTATGACAACGGCAAGGAGATATTCGCTGTGTACCTGACCAGCATGGTCGTGGTTTAGACTATTCCAAAGTGTTCCGTCTGGATATTAAATGTGGATCCTAGATGTTCTTATGAAGTAGATTATATGTCGCCACTGAGACCTCACGAATTATGATGTACCAATGAATGTTCTTACCAGTCTTCACATGGACCGAGATATATTATGCGATATCGGAACCAGACGTTAGATGAACTCAGAGTTTAACGTACATACTTATATTGTTGGCCCAGTGTATATGGCCTTATGGATTTAATGTCAATGTGTCATAAGTGGATCCTCAAATGGAAAGTGTTTAATAAATCGTGATGTATTCGTGCTTTATTAGTTCTTTGAACGTATTCACTATTGTTCTAACGTTATACTAATACCCCTAGAAGCATATAACAGGTAGACTATATGAAAACTAATTCAGTTGCTGCTCCGATATCCTTGTTGATTCAAAACGGGACAAGAAGAAGATTAATTATTTCTAGGTTGAAAGTTTCGAGGATATAGTCCTCGAAATTATTGATGCTTATTTAAAGAGGCCATCTTTCAAAACGTTCCGAAACACTGTCTTAGGCAATGTATAACCTATAACAACAGTAAAACGATAGTAGTGCTGCGATGATCAAATTCTGTTTTCCCATTCCAGAAACTTAGAGAACGCGTGAATGTTAACAGAGGCGGCTCGAGGAATTTTTCAAGGTGGTGCGATGTCTCCTTAAGGCGCCCTTTCCCCTGCCCCCGTTGCCATACTGTATTGTACTCTCACTAGACTCATGCTATGGAGCATACTGTAATATCCGCAGGTAATGTTCACTGTAGTATTTTTCAAAAATTATGCTACACTCTTTTTCTTTTGTAATTCTTATGGGTATCTTTTATCCCCTTTATTTGTGTTTTAAACTGGCGCTCAAAACGCTGTTTTAAAAAAAAACCAGAATAATATAGGTACGGAGTAATCTAAACACGTACATTTAAGAAATTAAATCAATGTAAACATAAAAATAATTGAAATTTAAAATGCCAAACAATCTGGTTTCACTTGTTGTTTTAAAATTTAAATTAAGAAAGCAAAATTTTGAACAGTTCCCTTCCCCCCCCCCCCTCCCCCAACCACCACCACCCCCAGCCATCTTATGCATGGGTGCATATCTAGATCCATCCTGATATGACCAATGCTACAGTATTCACATGAGCAAGTGTGAGGCTAATTACACTCTCACTGACTCTTGAAATCATTCACACACTTACAGGGATTCCCACTGTGGTGAAACTTGTTGAGAAACCAGCATTGCACACTAATATTAGAGGAGTCACTTGAGCCTCAGATGTAACTCTGGCTTATTCACCTGGTTGGCTGCATGCAGGATGATTTCACTATGGGCCCATGATGGGTAGGGGGAGCTGAGAAGTGCGTGTAGGACATGACGATTCCTTGCTAGAGCCCAGAACCAGAGCACAGTATTTTAGCTCTGCATAGTTGGAGAGCCCCCTTTGATGGCGCGGAACGCACAATGTGCGACATGCTTCTTACTCCTGGCGTGGGACCAGATATGATGATCCTTTAAATGCAAGCCAAGCTGGAGAAACTGGAGCTCATGACTTCAACTCAACACGTTTCGGAATAGCAGAAAAGCCACAGGAAAAGCCTAGATCTACAGTGTAGATAATACCAAGGAGTCTTCATCTTGGTATTGGCTGCAAAAGAGCGAGAAGCTCAGCAGCCCTAGTTAAACAACAACAACAACCAAGCAAAGAAGGCACCTTCCAGCTGCCATGAGCTGGCCCTGAATGATAGGCAGGAAGTAGCGCCCTAGTACGAAATTTATCTTCTCAAATGTTTCGTGCACCCATTTCTTTGTTGGCATTACCGGTGATCTGGGAGGTGTGAAATAATAAATACAGTGACACCATCTCTCTGTATATTTTTATAGATTACATGTGGCAGGTAAGTGTTCAAAATCTCAAGTGCAAGTATGTATTAATGTGCAATAAAGAACCATATCACAATAGTACTAATTGTCCAAGTGAAAAGTCCTGAAACGAACAATGATAAAATTCAGCCAGCGTATCGGGAAAATTCGGAAAAGTGGCGCATTGATCAGTGGAAACTAATTTAACTACCCATTAAAAGAACCCTCATGCCTTGCAATATTTTTACCGTGCATGTTCGGGGACATCGAAACGGCGTGCATCGCACCGTGAAAGTTATATAGAACATTTTTTCATGGTGCATTGACCACACGTCATGATAAGTTTGTTACAAAGATCCAGTGAAGATGAAATGGAATGGGACTATTTAAAAAAATAAAAAATGTTGCCAGGTTTTTGCAAGGGCTCACTGTTCAACTTTAATCGGCAGCCATTCTCAATCTCTTTAGTGTGGTTTGGTTTGGTTTAAAGGATTATCTTCATTGCACACGGACTACTCCATCAGTGCTCCGATCTCCTTCCTTAGATCACAAAAGGAGGATGTCAGCACAGTGCACTAACTCTGTAGCACCGACGAGAATCCCAATGTGTGTATATATGAATCACACATTCCATAAATACTTTTGTGGTGGATAGGTTTATAATTTTTAAATTTCGCCAGGCAGCGGCCTGATAGGCCTACTCTTTACGATTTACAACTGTCGTGGGATTTTTAACTTGCGCAACTTGCACACGGGACCTCCCTTTTTTTCGCCATAATCCGATCTCACTATCCAAGAGACCAGGGGGAGTATGACATCATTAGGACCACTGGTTTTGAAAAAAAATTTCCATAAATTATATTGCCTTAACTGGGAATCGAACCCGGTACCTCTAGAACTCGAGACGGACGCCATACCTCTTAGCCACTCCTTGAGTTCTTAACCTCTTTATCCTGGGGGTACCCTTGAAATAATTGTCAGGATATTAGGGAACCCCTGCATAACAGTTATTATATCTACAGCTCTAGCTTGTACGTAGCGTGATAAAGAAATTGTAAATATAATAATCTAATAGAAATTGTCAATTCTCTATTGAGCAGAGAATGATATTTTAAAATGTGGACCGGTTTATTTTGGTCAACTCATTAGGCTACTCTAGTTGTGTGGTTCCCCTCCCTACAATGGATATCAGCTCTAACGCAAGTCAGTAGTGTAGGTAGAAGATTTCCTTTTTTTTTTTTAAATTTGTCGTAAATTTATTTTGAGAGAAAAGAGTCGTAGAAATAGTGGTCCGGTTTAGAGTGGAAAATGATGATGGAAAGCTCAGTGATAGAAAATGTAGAGATTTAATAGTTACTTCACAGCGTGCTGGAGGAGAGTAAAGACAGACTTATTTACGACAAATCGTGTCTCTCAATCTTCTCTTTCACTCTCCTGGTCAAACAATTATTTGCCAGTTTTCCAGACTCGCATCTGCGCGCTCACCGATTCGGTGTTTTCAAACCCACACACGACGTTGATACAAACTATATTAAACGAATAGGGGAAATGTTGGGCTTTGGGTATATCCAACACACAGAACTAAATGAGTTTAGGTGATTTTATTCACTTTAAACATCATTTACTAAAAATATCAGATATTACATAAATTATCATAAGTACACAAATGCAAATAACAAATTTGGGAGGGGGTGAAGAAGATTGGTATCGACTAAGCCCTTCCCGCTCATTAGACAAAGACAAACCCAGTCCAGAGATAGATAATATCAGGAACACGGGTACGTTAACCTAACAGTAAAGTTAATTACTCTGAAAGAGGTGTTACCAAGTTAGGTATAAGTGATAGAAAAAAAAACCTGTTCTTCCCAGCTGTTCTTCCCTTTACTAAGCAAATGGAAAGGAGGTGATTTTAAACAGAGTTAACAAATTATCAACTATCCCACTTAAAGGAACAATGTAGGGTATACAGAAAAGATATATGTTACCAGGTAAGCAAGTTAACAAAATGGTCACACAAAAGAATTAATTTCCTGTCATTCATACACGCGCTAGCAAAGGCCTTCACTCATCTTGCTCTCACTTACCGATTGTGAAAAAATCTTGCACTCCATAGAATAACACAACAGCAGTTACACCTCAACTAAATGTATGAGTGTTTGTTCAAGTTCTAGCCCCAGATTATCGGGTAGGCGGTCAGCACATAAAAGGATCCCGTAATCGCTGGAAAATGAATCTGTAGTTGTGTCTCTTTTCTTAATAACAGTTTCTATGGGAGGGCACGGTCTCTGATACCGGGGTGAGGATGGTGTGGTCTATTTGACTATGCCGCTGATAATAAAATTCTTACGCGTGCTGGTACACTTTATCCGTGAGGTATGGTTTAAGTCCAGTGAGAAAACTAGTCACATCACTGTTCAGGAAATTATGAATTATCTCTCTGTGTCAGTAAACTAACAAAGCTCGGGCCAATGTTCTTCTTCCCGTTACGACTTAAGTTGTTTGATGGTGCGTTAAATTTGTCTTTGGGTGTGCTTTCTTTGCTATAAGTTAGATAGCGGAATTCCAAACATAGAATCGCCTCAAAGATTAAAAATTTACACAGTCTCAACAAGTTCTGCGTCAGGGGAACTCTACACACTGTTTATGCTTTGCTTTGCTTAGATTGATTTCTTTATTGCTTTCTTAATGCTGGGATCGCACAGGTTACGATCACTCTGTATGAAAGAAAAAAAAAAGACATGTAATATACCGAAAACAAATAACCTTCTAAAGCGCGATGAATTTCCCGTTAAGCCTATTATATATATGCTCGCGTATTTAATCATGTATTTAATAAACACTGCGCGAATTCTAGTGGTTAAAAACACACATCTATAAAACTAAGACTTAACTGAATTTATTAATTATAAATTCCTTCGCGACTTTAAAAGTTAATTTAAGCATCTATTATCTTTTGAAATAATATAATAGATAGATCATTATATTTAAAACTGGAACTCTTGAGATGGTTTAATTAAATAGATTTAAATTAACACAAAATCCCTTGAAATAGAATGACTAGACCACTGATCACTTTACACAATATATATTTTACCGCTTTGCACAGAATTAGAAATCACTGCAAATATATATAAAATCCAGGGGAAAATCTATAACAAGATTTCAATAAAGCTAGTGCTTCTGTAAAGATCTGGCCAGCGAGTGATAACGTGTCTAGTTCTACATGGTCTATTTAGCTAAAATGAAAT
Source organism: Oreohelix idahoensis (assembly GCA_024509875.1). Lineage (NCBI taxonomy): Eukaryota > Metazoa > Mollusca > Gastropoda > Stylommatophora > Oreohelicidae > Oreohelix > Oreohelix idahoensis. The sequence continues at coordinate 137,356 of JAMPIV010011245.1, read as the reverse complement.
GTAAGTTGAGTGGGACATGATAAACTTGACAACTTATTTGATCTCACGAACTTTTGGGGATCTGACCGCCAAATCAAGAGAAGAAGCCGCCCCCTGGTCTTCGTATCCGCTCGCTGCTGCCCGTTTCGCTTTCCCCCGTTCGCTCGGTTCCTCGATTGACACCGAGACGCGAAATTAGCGGCAAGCAACTGCGTCTCGTATCAGGGAAAACTACTGTCTTTGATAGCGCCGATAGTCTCCCTTAAGATCCCTCGGTCTGTCTCTTTGATCTCGTCGCTGTATCCTACATGAGTCCCGGTGGAATGCGTTCTGGCAAACGAAAAGTTACAACAAATGTTCAGGGGTTCTAATGTTATGAAAAGCTAAGGGTCCCTTAAATCATCCATCATATCAGGGAAAATTCACTTGTCAAACTAGACGTACGTCACAATCGTCCCCACTTTTAGACATGAAACCATTTTTCATGTTTTCATTTTTGACAATGGAGGTGACCTGATTGGTGATTTTAGGATGAGTGGTATCTTCAGTTTGCTCTTCTTCCTCTGTAGACCAGTTTCTACTCAGAAAATCAGCCCCGACATTCTGTCTTCCCGGAATATATTCCACTTTGAAAGAATAGACGCTTAGAAGGAGGGCCCAACGCATGATCCTAGCGTTAAATTCTTTATTGGCACCAAGAAATGCTAACGGAGCGTGGTCTGTTTGCACCGTGAACGATGTACCATAAAGAAACTATGATGGCGTCTGATACCGTCAATCAGAGCAAGACATTCCCTTTCAACTACGCTGTAGTTCCGTTCCGCTTTATTTAATTTCCGACTGCCATAGGCAACTGGAAATAGCATGTTCAGGTCACTGTCATCGGCTTGAAGCAGTGTTGACCCGATGCCCTGACCTGACGCGTCGACTCTCAGTACAAAAGGTTTCTTGAGGTCAGGCAACCTCAAAATGGGGTATGCAGACAACTGTCCTTTCAAAGTGCTATACGCGTGTTCGCACTTTTGATCCCATATGACCTTATCAGGACAACCTTTCTTTGTGAGGTCAGTCAGAGGTGCCGTCAGTCCGTTGAAGTTCTGGATGTACTTCTGATAGTATGCACATAGCGATATGAAGGAACGTACGTCTTTCTTCGTTCGGGGTCTTTTTGCTGCCACTATTTTCTCCACGTTCTTCTTAATAGGCCAACTGCATCCGTGAGAAATAGTGTGCCCCAGGAAGTCTAACTGTTCAAACCCGATGAGACATTTGCTAGGTCTGGCTGTGAGACCCGTTTCCTGTAGTCTCCTGAGGAGCATAGCAACCGTAGCAATATGTTCTTCATAGGTTTCCGATGCAATTAAGATGTCATCCATGAAATTATGGATATGGGGACTTTGCAAAGGTTCTAGAAGCTTCCTCATCATCCTGGTGAACACTCCTGGTGCGTTATGCAAACCGAACGGCATCACGTTAAATGTGTAATGTCCTTCACTAGTGCTGAAAGCTAACAAAGGTTTAATTTCCTCCTTGACTGGTATTTGATAATAACCTTTACTGAGGTCAATCTTGGAGAAGATCTTAGCTTTGCTGAGTGTTACGTGCAGTCTTTGATATCTTACAATATTATACATTGGTATACTTGTTATGTTCGCAAATATTTTGTAAACAAAATAGTGCTTAAGGAAAAGTCATTATTGAGTTACTTCCCTTGAAAGTTGTGTCGGCTCTTTCGATCGAACTCCGCGGATGAGTCCAGTTTACTGCGATTTATTCTTCGTTTGGGTAGTAATAGATTGTTCTTGCTTCAGAATATCTATGGCCTGAATTTATGTGTATTGTTTGTCTGAGTAGGACGAGTCTGTCTTATATCTGTATATCTTTACATATCTAAGTCGAACTATATGTTCTGCTGTCTCTAGAGAGGTCAAAGGCTATTCGGTGGATGTGTCGCTAGAGTGTGGTGTGATTTGGCTTCGTCCTGATAGGGACTGTGTTTTCTATGTCGGCTTGTCGCCGGGAAAAAGTGATCTCAGTATTGGTGGGAAAAGTGATAGTCGTCTAGACCTATCGTGTATGCTTTACCCCAGTGTTTATTCGTATTGCCAAGGAATGGCATTTTCATATTTCTGATACCAAGGTAATAATAGACACTCTTATGAACTCTCGTACGAAGCCACCATTTTCGATAGGTACGATTTGAATGTCTAAGAGAATATATTTGACTCGATGAAAACGACTTCGATTCCTAGCAGCACTATATTCTGTAGATTGCAGTCAATTGTTCATGATCAAATCTACAGAGCAATGAAATGTTTAATAAATGACTAACTTTAGGACAGATTCATTATCTGTATCCAAACGTGAGTGACAGCTCACGAGTGAAGCCATCTTGGAACCAAAACATGTAGTGACTTTCAAGAAGAGAAAAGGGATGCCCGTATTATCGCTTGTTTAGTCCAGAGATCACTGCTACACATGAGAACCCGTTATTAGCGGTTCAATATTATTATATGGAAAAATATGTGCTGAACATTATGTTGGAGAATCGTCGCTAAACGAGATTAGGTTTAGAAGCCATCTGAAATATTATTTATAAGCTGACGTGCTCAGTCAGTGAAGTCAGATGATATATATGTATGGGCGATACTGAGTGCTTGGCTACTGACAGTCCATTATAATATTATCCTACATGAGTGCCCATGTAACATAACATTGCAAGACCAGTTATCCACTGTACCATGATGTATTATGCCAACCTGTGATTTGTCACTATCTGTGCTGTCGAGTGTGTACGTCCAATTAAACTTTAGAAAAGGTACACAGTCGTTGGTGTCGATGACTTCCAGCCATACATGAGTGTGAGAAAAGAACATTTGTCAACACCACGAACCCTTATTATCATTCGCACATTATACACTCAATCCATGTCTACACACCACTGCGTAGGTCAAGTTGACATTCCATACACTACAGTGGAGCAAACAACAAAATAGAGATCTTATCAACTGATGATGATGATGATGATGTCTGCTTCCATCCACTTATATTTATCTTTTGGTGGATATCACTAACGGGAATAAAATAACGACCTTATCAACTGGTGGACCAGCTTTCTGGGTTTGACCTCGCAGAAGTTCAGAAGTCAACAGATTACCGATACCAGACCGTTTCCTGTGGCTGATACGACACACTTGCAGTATTGGTTTGCTATTTGTCAACACTTCGTCACGTGACCTGTCAAGTGAATGCAGTATGTAGGTCAGCGTTGTTGACATTTTTACATTAGACATTACAGAGTTTCACAGAACAGTTGGATCAATTCTTGTCAATATTAACAGGAAGACAGTATTGGTGAACTAAGAAGTCCTATTTTCATCGATGGATCTTCTTGTTTTCTGTATATGAACTTTAATATTTAAGGCCAGAATGTTTAATTGAATAAAGTGGCAGTTTGTTTATTTTCATAAAAATAACTTTGCCATTACTGTAAAACTGAGCCTATTTTGCAACACATACTATCATACACATAATTTATATATATATTTATGTTTACATGTTATTTGTTTGTATAGTATGTTAGTTTCTATGTCAGCGGGTTGTGTTTAAGGTTGGGCGGCGTCCTCACAACAGAATATCCCACGTCATAGAGGGTCCGTTGTGGGCGTTTTCTATAGGTGCAATTTTCTTGATTGAAAATTTGCTGCGACAACTGTTGCTTTTGTGTTAGCTGTGAAGTCTGTAATTACACTGACAAACAACATTTTTCTTTCTTATATAAGAATAAGTGTTCTTAGGTCAGTTTCTTGCGCTGATTTCAAATCTGAAATCCGTTTATCTCTATCACGTCGGGTTCTTAAGATATTTGGGAATAAATATATTTTTGGGAAACCGTTATTTGCTCCGTTTCATTTTTACTATATAACTTATTAAAAATTAATAAAATGCAAAATAATTCTACTTTTTATACTGCTAAAAGATGCATGACATATGTTACGCTATTTTTCAAATAGTTACTGTATTTTGAAATAATTCTGAGCGAAATATGGCTTCTAGAAGTTGTAGAAATTCGGCTGATCTGTTCTGTTACGTGTGCGGATATTTTACCGATCGTGTTCACCAGAAAAACTTTACACCATTACTAAAGAAAGCATATGAACGTTATTTCGATTCGAAAGTTGATGATGCAAATAAATCTTGGAAGCCAAATGCAGTTTGTTCGACTTGTGCAAATACATTGGCAGGTTCGTTACGAAAATCGCCGAAGCATAAGTCGATGCCTTTTGGAGTGCCAGTAATATGGCGTGAACCGACAAATCACGCTACTGATTGTTACTTCTGCTTGACAAATATCCATGGTTTCACTTTTAAAACTAGAAAGTCTGTGGTTTATCCAAATATTGAATTGGTTTCGAAACCAGTGCCTCATGATCCAATCACATGTCCAATCCCATTTCCACCAGAACAATATCCGTTGGACGTGAATGAACCATCAGAAAGTGATAGTTTATCTGCTTTAGAAACTAATTCTGACTCGGATTATATACCGGTGAATGATGGTGTTCACTTAATTAACCATTCAGAACTGTCAGATCTAATACGTGATCTCGCTCTTACCAAAGGACAAGCGGAATTACTCGGTTCGCGACTCAAAGAATGGAATCTTTTAGCGCCCAATATTCAGATATCTAAATTTCGTCGTAGACACAGAGAACTTGTTCAATACTTTGAGATGGATGATGGCATTTGCTATTGCAAAGATGTAAACGGTCTAATGGTGCACCTCGGTCATGAGCACATAGTCAACGAATGGCGACTTTTCATCGACTCTTCCAAGACTAGTCTAAAAGCCGTGTTATTGCATAACGGAAATTTATTTTCATCAATTCCAGTCGCCTACTCTGTTCATATGAAAGAAACTTATGACAATATGGCTATACTTTTCCCCAAAATAAAGTAAAATGACTACCAATGGCGGATTTGTGGAGACCTAAAGGTCATTGCAATGCTCACGGGCATGCAGACTGGGTATACTAAATTTTGTTGCTTCCTATGTGAATGGGACAGCCGCAACAGACAGGAGCATTATGCAAGAAAGGTGTGGCCTATCAGGGATCGTATGCAGCTTGGGCATAAAAATGTAATACATGAGCCATTAGTTAACAAAGACAGCATCATTTTACCACCGTTACATATAAAGTTGGGGCTCATGAAGAATTTCGTAAAAGCGTTAGATAAAACGAGCAAAGCTTTCACTTATCTTCGAGAAAAGTTTCCGCAAGTTAGCGATGCAAAGATAAAGGAAGGTATCTTTGTAGGACCTCAGATTAGGAAAGTTATTGCAGACAAACAATTCGAGAACTTGTTACATGGTAGTGAACTTCGCGCATGGATGGCATTCAAATCGATCATCGATAACTTTCTGGGAAATCACAAATCTGTCGACTATGTGCATATTGTTAAGCAGTGCATAGATGCATACAGAATTATGGGCTGTAACATGTCCCTCAAAATCCATTTGCTCGATTCGCATCTTGACTTTTTCCCTGACAACCTTGGCGAAGTCAGCGATGAACGTGGAGAACGATTCCATCAAGATATCGCCGTAATGGAGTCACGCTATCAAGGACGGTGTAGTGTGACCATGCTTGCCGATTATTGTTGAATGCTTCATCGCGATGTACCACATGTCATTCACCGACGCAAGTCGACTGTAAAGAAATTCAAGCCTACATAACTGTTACACTTCTTGTATGAATGATGTTGTAATACTGTATGCGTTGTTAAAAAACTTGAATTGCGTATTTCTAGAGATCCCGACCTGATAGAGAAAAACGGTTTGCAGATTTAAAAACAGCGCATTAAAATTGACCAGAAAAACATAGAAATGTTGAAGAAAGAAAAAATAATTTTTTTTTTGTTAGTCAGTGTTATTGTTATTTTTGTAATATTTCTTTGTTCTTTAGTTTTGTTTTGATTTGTTTGTAATTTGTTGGTCTAACCTTTTCTATCTTTCAGTTCTATTCACAATTTATATTCATATATTGTGACGTCATTTGTGTTGTTATTCTTTGCAGATTCAGTGATTATTTTCATTGATTTCCCTATTTGATTTATTTTGATTTCTGCAAACGTTCTTGTATTGTCAGTCCTATTTGTACTTTATGTATTCTGTTGGTTGACATATGTTTTATATAGGTATATTTCATAAGACACAATTGCCTGTGCACTGCACTTGGATTATGGTATAAACCAGTACCTGATTATTATTACTATTATACAAGACCTTATTAAGGCTTGTGACCCACAGATATTGGGATAGTATACTGATTAATCAAGTCATTAAGAACTTGTGGTATTATTATTATTTCAGGTGATTAGTATTATTGTTAGACATCATGTCTACATTGGAATACTTCATTACACAAGGGAAAGCCCTTGATAAGACTGGTCAACAATTAGAACAATGGGCTGTTGCTCAATATGACAAAGCATTAGCTGCAGAAGAGAGAAGAGCTATGGCAGAAGAGAAAAGATTAGAAAGATAAGCTGAGGCTGCTGCTGAACAAAAGAAATTGCAGATGCAGGTGGAGGAAAGGAGATTTGAAGCTGAACAAAAAAAATTAGAAAGAGAAGCTGCTGCTGAACAAAAAAGATTAGACAGTGAAGCTGAACAAAAAAGATTAGACAGTGAAGCTGAACAAAAAAGATTAGACAGTGAAGCTGAACAAAAAAGATTAGACAGGGAAGCTGAACAAAAAAAATTAGAAAGAGAAGCTGCTGCTGAACAAAAAAGATTAGACAGTGAAGCTGAACAAAAAAGATTAGACAGGGAAGCTGAACAAAAAAGATTAGACAGGGATGCTGAACAAAAAAGATTAGATGCTGAAGAGAAAAAAGCAATAAGAGAACATGAATTTGAGTTAGAGAAGTTGAGATTGACATGTATGAGTAATGTTAATCAGGCATCTAGTGGTAATGGTAAACCTTCTTCTTACAAGGTTAAGGTTCCACCGTTCAATCAGTCCAGTGACGATATTACATTCTGGCTGGATAGATTTGAACGTTCTTGTCGTACACATAATGTGGATAAATCACAATACGCTAATCAATTATCAGAAAACTTGAAAGGTGAATCTTTGACTAGATTATGCCTTGTAGGAGAAGCAGATAAGGATAATTATGATGTCATTAGGGCGGCTTTGATAAAAAAATATCAGCTAAGTGAGGAAGGCTATCGCCTTTTATTTAAAACGATGGTGCCTGAGACGGGTGTAGAATTCTCAGAATTCACTGCAAAGGCACGTCTCACAGTTGATCGTTGGATTGAGCTTTCCAAAACAGAAAAAACGTATGAAGGACTTATGGATTTGTTGCTCAGAGATAAGATTATGTCATGTGTGAACAAACCTTTCCTTGCATTTATACATGAGCGTAAACCCAAATCTCTAAAAGAAATGGAAGAATATTGTTCCCAATATGTCACTGCACACCCCGACGTGACTTTTGGCAACACTAAGATTAAGGAGAGTATGCCAGTTGCTTCAGCAACACCATACAATCCCAATTATTCACACAGATTTCAGGGACCTCAAAACAGATTTGATAAAAAAGGTAACCATAATAGTTATCAAAACCAAGGTAACCAATCATTTCAGGGTTCTTCTTCAAAGAACTGGAGACGAGCTGATAGCTCTCGACACAGGGGTGGTCATAATTATAGGAATTTCCGTAGAGGAAGTAATTATAGAAACTATCAGGGTTATCCGTCTTGGAGTCAACAAGATCATAATTACAGAGATACTCATTATAATGAATATGATAATGGTAACCAAGGGAACTATGACTCAAACCCAAATAGGGGTTACAATAGAGGTAACAATAACTACAGAGGTGATAATAACCGAGGTAGATCTCAATACAAAAGACATAAACCACATTTTCAGGCAAACTCTGCACAACAAGAGTCCAATGAAGCCTATAAACAGAGTAAAGATAATAATGATGCTAGTAATATGGCATGTGCCGCTTTTGATTTTGGGAGAGCATCTCAGTGCCCCCAATGCAAAACGTTATTTGAGCCAACCACAGTGTCTACTTTAAGCTGTGGCCATCCTCTTCCTGCTCTTCCGGCATCAGTCGCGCATGATGGAAGAGGTTCTCTTGTCTTACATAAGGGTTTAGTGAATAACAATCCAGTCTCTGTGCTATTTGATTCTGGATGCACCACAATTGGTGTTAGGCAGTCACTCGTAGATCCTTCCCGTGCCACTGGACAAGTAGTCAAATGTGTAACATTTGGCGGCACATTAGAGAAATACTCTACTGCTATCATTAGGATTGCTACTCCTTTCTTTACAGGAGATGTACACGCATGTCTTCTTCCGAATCCGATCGCTGACCTCATCATCGGTCGCATTCACGGAGTCAGAGAATGCACTCCGCAACAAATTTCCACGTGGGAAAGGCAAAACATGCAGATTGCTAACGCTGTAGTCACTAGAGCTCAGGCTCTTAATATGCCTCAAACTTCATCTACTGAAGATAATGAAGGGCATAACCAAGATAATCCCTTGGTAATTTCTCGTGACTCGTTTATAAAACAGCAAGAAGATGATCCCACTCTGAAGAAATTCTTCATTCTTGCAACTAAAGGTGATCCGAATAAAGACACAAGTCGTAAATCGTGGATTACAAAGAAGAATGGCGTACTTGTACGTATGGTTCAAGACTCCATTACGTCAAGTCATTCTCAAATCCTGGTTCCCAAGAATTTGAGAGTTAAAATTTTGCAGCACGCTCACGACTCTCAGTGTGCTGGACACATGGGTTTTTCCCGTACTAAGTCAAGAGTCCTTGCGGCTTTCTTTTGGCCATTGGTAAACAAGGACATACGGATTTATTGTCGATCTTGTAAAATATGTCAGGAAGTTAAATCCAAAGGTCCACGGCATGCTGCACCCATTCAGGCGGCGGACATTCCGATTCGGCCGTTCCAAAAAATGGCCATAGACATAATTGGTCCATTTAAGATCAAGTCTGCCAGAGGACATCAGTTTATCTTGACGTGTGTTGATATGTGCACACGTTGGCCAGAGGCTATTCCTCTGAAGAGCATTACTACTGCTGATATTGCAGATGCTCTTTGGCTTATATTTTCTCGTCTGGGGTTCCCCGGAGAGATATTGTCAGACCATGGCACCCAACTAATATCAGATACCATGTCTCAAGTAATGTCTACTCTGCAGATAGATAGATCTTTAAGTAGTATCTACCATCCAATGTCTAATGGTATGGTCGAACGCCTTAATAGAACACTTAAAAACTTACTGGGGAAGATAACTGAGGATCATCCTCAAGACTGGGACAGAGTTTTACCTGCGGCCCTCTTCGCTTACAGAGAGGTACCCAATGAACATACGGGATTTTCTCCCTTTGAACTCGTCTTTGGCGCGCGTCCGCGTGGCCCTATGTCGTTGCTTCACGATCTCATTACATCTGACAATATTGACGATGACACAAAGTCATCCTACGAATATGTCATCGCGTTGAGACAAAAAATTATCGAAGCATGCAAATTAGCAACTTCTTCTTCTGAATTTGCGAAACAGAAGGCAAGGCAATTTGCCAATAAGAAGAGATGCTTACGACAACTTTGTCCTGGTGACAAAGCATTTGTATTACTACCTTGTAGGGAAAACAGATTACTTATTTCTTGGAAAGGTCCGTACGATATAATATCGAAAATTTCCGATGTCGACTATATTGTCGATATTAATGGGAAGCATAAAACCTTCCACATCAATATGCTTACGGAATTCCATGAACGTCCGGATTATTTGCAACCCATTTTCCAAGCAACGGACAATTCTCCAGTACCACGTGGTCATTACTCATCACTGTCCGTGATACAGGATGAGGAAACAAGTTTTTCAGATGTAAATCTTCCTCTTCCAATGATCCCACTTCATTCTAGTGAATCATGGAAGAACGTTACTGTCTCTCCTGATTTGTCTCTAGGAGAACAGCGACAAGTTTCAACTATGTTGCAAACATTTCAGGATGTACTCACTGACATCCCTGGACAAACGCATGTCATTGAACATGACATTGTTCTAACTGACCATACTCCTATTAGGATTAGACCTTATCCTATACCTATACATTTTCAAGCACAGGTCGAGAAAGAGTTGGATGAGATGATAGATTTGAAAATAATCGAACCATCCACCTCTGCATATTCTTCGCCGATGGTTATTGTTCGTAAAAAAGGCAATAACATACGTCTTTGCGTTGACTATCGAAAATTGAATCAAGTAACGAAGTTCGATGCCGAACCTATGCCTTTACTGGAAGAGCTACTTACTCGACTCTCCAAATCTCATTTTTTCACTAAACTTGATTTGTCTAAAGGATATTGGCAAGTTCCTTTATCTGAACGCGCCAAACCTCTCACGGCTTTTTCAACACCTAGAGGTTTGTTCCAATGGAATTTTATGCCTTTCGGTCTTATGAACGCACCAGCTACATTCGTACGCATGATGCGCCGAATCCTATCTTATCGGTCAGATGTCATTGCATATCTAGACGACATCTGTCTTTTCAGCGATACTTGGGAAGATCACTATTCAGGGTTAGATGAATTGCTGTCTACTTTGCGTGAGCACAACCTGACAGCGAAACCCTCTAAAGCCTATATTGGTTTTAGCGAAATTTCTTTCCTAGGCCACCGAGTTGGTCATGGTTTCCTAAAGACAGAGGACCATAATACTAGTAAGATACTTAACATCTCAATCCCTAAGACTAAAAAACAGGTGAGAAGTCTGTTAGGTCTTATTCAATTTTATGGCAGATTCATTCAGAATCTATCCTCTATCATGGCACCTCTCTCAACACTTCTAAAGAAAGGTTCGCCTAATGTGGTCCACTGGTCTCAGGAATGCCAATGCTCTCTGGATAAAATTAAAACATTGTTTTCAACACCACCTATTTTGGTGCTACCTACTAAAGATAAGACATTCGTTCTTCGTAGTGACGCTTCATCCACTGGGATTGGAGCGGCACTAATGCAAGAGTACTCTGGAACTCTGCATCCTGTAATGTATATTTCCAGAAAACTTAATGCGGCAGAAAGGAATTATTCGGTTTTAGACCGTGAGCTATTAGCTATGGTTTGGTCGATCCTCAAACTACAGAGATTCCTTCTAGGCGCACATTTCATAGTAGAAACCGACCAAAAAGCTCTTACTGCTATACAGAGTAAGAATTTGAAGAGCTCGAGGTCTACTCGATATGCAATTGCTCTTCAACCTTTTCATTTCTCTGTGCGAGCTATTCGTGGATCAGATAATGTGATGGCAGACATTCTGTCAAGATGCCCACATGATTCCACATAACTATTAGGGCTTAGACTTCTTGATATGTCTAGTTCTATAGTAGTTCCTTTTCTATATCATGATAGATACACATTTGTAATTTAATAATATAATGATTGTATCACTACATAGCGGTTCATTGATGTTTATTCACCGCTGTGCTTTGATGATTTTTTCTTCATAAATCATAAATTTAAGATATCTAATACGAAATGATGATATGAATTTTTTAGGCATTGTGTAATTGCCAGAATTGTATTATACTTTGATGACACCTTCCTGGAAAAATATACTTGTAGAGAAATAATTTCTCTCAGTTTATGAGACACATTCTCACCAGTCGCTCCATAAGTCGACTTAGCCTCATATTAGGCGTTATAGGTATTCCTGATATTTTCATCTGCGCATTATTCATGCGTTGTGAGCCTATTGTACGTTGCTCCTAGATGTATTTCAAAAAAAAAAAAAAAGTTCCATTTTTTTTTTCCGGGAGGTGTGGTAAGACTGTTACGTGCAGTCTTTGATATCTTACAATATTATACATTGGTATACTTGTTATGTTCGCAAATATTTTGTAAACAAAATAGTGCTTAAGGAAAAGTCATTATTGAGTTACTTCCCTTGAAAGTTGTGTCGGCTCTTTCGATCGAACTCCGCGGATGAGTCCAGTTTACTGCGATTTATTCTTCGTTTGGGTAGTAATAGATTGTTCTTGCTTCAGAATATATATGGCCTGAATTTATGTGTATTGTTTGTCTGAGTAGGACGAGTCTGTCTTATATCTGTATATCTTTACATATCTAAGTCGAACTATATGTTCTGTTGTCTCTAGAGAGGTCAAAGGCTATTCGGCGGATGTGTCGCTAGAGTGTGGTGTGATTTGGCTTCGTCCTGATAGGGACTGTGTTTTCTATGTCGGCTTGTCGCCGGGAAAAAGTGATCTCAGTATTGGTGGGGAAAGTGATAGTCGTCTAGACCTATCGTGTATGCTTTACCCCAGTGTTTATTCGTATTGCCAAGGAATGGCATTTTCATATTTCTGATACCAAGGTAATAATAGACACTCTTATGAACTCTCGTACGAAGCCACCATTTTCGATAGGTACGATTTGAGTGTCTAAGAGAATATATTTGACTCGATGAAAACGACTTCGATTCCTAGCAGCACTATATTCTGTAGATTGCAGTCAATTGTTCATGATCAAATCTACAGAGCAATGAAATGTTTAATAAATGACTAACTTTAGGACAGATTCATTATCTGTATCCAAACGTGAGTGACAGCTCACGAGTGAAGCCATCTTGGAACCAAAACATGTAGTGACTTTCAAGAAGAGAAAAGGGATGCCCGTATTATCGCTTGTTTAGTCCAGAGATCACTGCTACACATGAGAACCCGTTATTAGCGGTTCAATATTATTATATGGAAAAATATGTGCTGAACATTATGTTGGAGAATCGTCGCTAAACGAGATTAGGTTTAGAAGCCATCTGAAATATTATTTATAAGCTGACGTGCTCAGTCAGTGAAGTCAGATGATATATATGTATGGGCGATACTGAGTGCTTGGCTACTGACAGTCCATTATAATATTATCCTACATGAGTGCCCATGTAACATAACATTGCAAGACCAGTTATCCACTGTACCATGATGTATTATGCCAACCTGTGATTTGTCACTATCTGTGCTGTCGAGTGTGTACGTCCAATTAAACTTTAGAAAAGGTACACAGTCGTTGGTGTCGATGACTTCCAGCCATACATGAGTGTGAGAAAAGAACATTTGTCAACACCACGAACCCTTATTATCATTCGCACATTATACACTCAATCCATGTCTACACACCACTGCGTAGGTCAAGTTGACATTCCATACACTACAGTGGAGCAAACAACACCATAGAGATCTTATCAACTGATGATGATGATGATGATGTCTGCTTCCATCCACTTATATTTATCTTTTGGTGGATATCACTAACGGGAATAAAATAACGACCTTATCACTGAGCTTGGTGAACAACTCAGAAACAGTTTGGAGAGGTTCGGGCTGGAATTCCGTTACAGCGTTTAGCAACCTGTAATCAATGCACAGCCGAACTTCCTTATTGGGCTTCTGCAACAGCACTACACTCGAGCTGTAAGGAGATGTAGACTCACTGATAATTCCTGCCTGACGCAGCTTGTCTATTTCTCCGCGAAGTGCATCAGCTTTAGCGTACGGGATGGGGTAAACTCTGGTTTGAACAGGGGTCTCGTTTGTTAATTTCATATCAAATTCAATGAGATTTGTTCGACCAGGTACATCCGTTAAAACTGCACTGTACTGTTTTAGTAGAGCCCTAGTTTCTGTTTGTTGTTCTGGTGAGAGATTGTCGCCGAACTTGACATCTTTAAAGGATTCTGTGGGTTGCAGTGGATACTCCATGCAACCATCATCATCTTCCTCGTCTTCCGTTGCTATGGCGACAGCCAGGAGATGCTCGGAGGATGGCACCGGTCTTTCCAAATATTTCTTTAGCAGATTTATGTGGAAGACCTTCTCCTTTCCTTTGATGGAGATCTTGTAGTTGGTACGTGAGATCTTTTTAAGGACGGTAAACGGTCCTTGCCATCCGATGCGAAGTTTATTGCTTCCGGTTGGAAGTAGCAATAGGACTTTCTCCCCTGGTTGTAGTTCTCTCTCTTTTGCAGCTTTGTTGTATCTTTTAGTAATTTTAGCGCGGGCTTTCTTAAGGTTGGTAGTAGCTAGATCCCATCCTAGCTTAAGCCTTTCCTTAAGCTCAGATACATACTTGCTTGCAGAGACGACTGTCTCGTCAGCCTTCTGGTCTGTCAGGGACCGAAGTAAGGCTTCTAGTGGCCGCTTAATAGGTCTGCCAAATAAAAGTGTAGCTGGCGCAAAACCCGTAGACGCTTGGGGTACCTCTCGGTAGGCGAATAAGGCAGCCGATATATATTGGTCCCAGTCTTCCGGTTTCTCCTGACCCAGCTTACGTAACATCATGGTGAGGGTACCGTTAAAACGTTCCACGAGCCCATTTCCGGCCGGATGGTAGGGACTTGTGTGGATATGTTTGGCCCTCAAGATCTTAAAGATCTCCTCCATTAACAGGCTACGGAATTGGGATCCATTGTCCGTCAAAACTTGTTGAGGGAATCCCAACCGTGTAAAAATTTGCACAAGGGCTTCTGCGACATGCTTGGAATTAGTGCATGGTAGCGGTACGGCTTCGGCCCACATAGTGCAAGTGTCAACTAAGGTCAGGATGAACCTGTTCCTTCTTTTGGTCTTTTCCAGAGGACCAATAATGTCGACAGCAACCCGTTCAAATGGAGTCCCTACTATTGGCATTTGCCCCATAGGTACTGGGGGTGTCAAGTGCTTGGGTGCTACCCGTTGGCACTGGGCGCAGGATTTCACGTACCTGACAATGTCAGAGTTCATTCCTGGCCACCAATAGTGGTTTTTTATTCGCTGAATAGTGGCGTTTTGTCCCATGTGTCCGCTAAAGGGAAGAGAGTGCCCCATTTCTAAGATCTGGTTTCTGTACTGCGTCGGTACTAGGAGCTGGTTATTCCCCGTGTCCGGGTTGCCCGTTCCACGATACAATACACCATCCTTAGAAAAGATGTCTCCGTTGTGTCTGGGGTCCTTAGCCATGAACAGTTTTTTAAAGCAGGGCGCCAGAGTAGGGTCCTTTTGTTGCGCCTCCTTCAGTTCATTCGGCAACAAGTTTGGCGCAGGCTCCCTCTCCTTCTTGGCTTGCCCTCTTGTGGTTACCGCTGCCACAATCGGCTCCTTAGGTCTCCCAATGAACACATATCTACATCCCAGGATAACTGGGTAGATCGGATCATCCATTATGGCCGCTTTAATAACTCCTCTGACAAAGTCAGAGTGTATTTCTACCAGTGCGATAGGAAGCGTCCTGGGTGCATCACTCCTGAAAACTCCACTAAGTTTGACGGTTTCCTCTGTCTCCTGACCTGGTTTGACTAGGTGTCTAGCAACAATACAACTAAAGCTTAATCCAGTGTCAAAAAGACAAGTAGTAGAGGTAAAAAAAAAAAAGGAACCCGTTACACGCCCATTGAGGCATATTGGGAATATGGTGTTAGGCCCATATTATCTTGACCGTCGGCACACTAGGGGTGATGTGGTCAGCATCACGCCAGCCGCCTTAACCTTCCCAGAGTTGCTCTGGTACCCATTTGGGGCTGGGTCGACCCAGGAGCCGTTTGTGGCCTAAAAAATTCCCGCCTCATCTGGGGATCGAACCATAGACCACTGCGCTAGGAAGCCAGTGCACTAACCACTATGCTACCGCGGCTCCCAAGTAGTAGAGGTACCGTTCAAAATTACAGTTCCTCGAGTTGAGGGTCGGTCCCCCTCAGGTTGAGAATCACTGACATTGACTCTACCTTTCGAGGCTGTATGCAAACATCCAATGCGGTTTGCACCGGTTTGTTTGCCCTGATCAGACGTTCCTGGTGTAGGGGTCTTCCCTTTTCCTTGACCTTGGTGGCCGCGCTGCCACGTAGGCTTGTTGGGTTGATCAGAATTTGTGTTGGGGGGGTATCGGGTTTTGTAGAATTTCGATTTTTCCTGGGGGGGTTTCTGGGTATTGTTATCTCGTTGGTTAAAATGTTGAGAGGAAGTGGAAGAATAGGATGCCTGCTCTAGATTCTGTTTTCGAGATGGCTCATCGGTGGGTTTACGTTTAGTGCTGGGAAGTTCGGCCATTGCATTGCTATAGCGTTTGGCTTTATTGAGTATGTCTTCAAGCCTGACTGCCCCCTGTTCCGCCAAAAATCTACGTGTTTCATTCGACAAAGTGGATTTTATCTGCTCCACAAGAACAAGTTCGAGGAGTCCCTCATATGAAAGAGGTAGGTCAGATAATTCAATGCACTTTGTCAGATAACCCGTGAGACGTGAAGAGAACTGGGGAAATGTTTCCGTGCTCTCTTTTCGGCTGTTTCTGAACAACTGCAGAAACTTTCGGGCAGTCATCTCAAACTGCTGTAGTAAGGCCTTTTTCAACATGTCGTAATCATGTTGATTCGGTCCCAGCTTTGTGTACACGTCATAAGCATTGCCTTTCAGTGACGTTGAAAGTTTGAGCGCCCAGCGGGTACTCTCTAACCCATAAAGATTCGCGAGTCTCTCGAATTTTTCTAGGTAGCTGTCAATTTTTTCGTTAGGGCTAGGAAAAGATTCTAAAGAAAACGACATAGCAGTTAATTGGGCAGATTGAGTACTGGAGAGGTCCATTGATTGAGACTGGGGCGAAGACGGCTCTCCGTTAGTCGAAGTATAGGCGCCCCGACTCTCTAGAGCCTTAAGCGCCAGTTGATGCTGTCTTTCCTTGTCTCTCTCTCTCTCTCTCTGCGAGTTTCCATCTCTGCTTCAATTTTCTTCTGTTCCAAAAGACGTTCTTCCGCTTCTTTCTTATCTGCCCTCTCCTGGGCTTCTCTCCTCTCTGTTCTTTCTTTCTCTTCCTTCCTCTCAGCTTCTGCTTTCTGTTGCTCCGCCTTCCTCTCAGCTTCGGCTCTCTGTTGCTCCGCGTCATATATTTCCAATTCCTGGTTAATAAACGCGTTTGCAGCTTCTGCATCTAATCCTGCCTCTTTCGCTTCCAGCCTAAAGATGGACCTCATCTTTATCCTCTCTGCCATTGTTAAAGAATAAGATGAAGTATGCTTAGAGAACTAGTAAGAAGAAACGCGAAAGGGAGGAACTCTGAACCGCTACGAGAAAAAAAACACAAGTACAAATTTACCTGTGTTACCTCCTACCTGTACTGTGCAAACTTATCGCTGCTATTATCTGGCAATTAAGGCTCTAAACGCAAGCGACTATGCCACTAAATGGTAAGTTACACTGGAAAAGAATCTACTTTTACTAACAGTCGAGAAAAATTTATATTAAAACAATTTAAAAGAAAAAAAATTTTCCCTAAATTTTAAATCTCTGACAACAAACTCCGTCCCTAAAGTCAATTATTGAGATGAGACGTTGTTAACTTAATTTTTAAAAATCAGAACAATCCGTCTTTAGCTAAGCTCAACTCTTTTTGACTTCAAAAACCTTAGTGACTGTAAAACAATCACGCAATCCCAGCAACTTTTATAAAGAAAGAAATATAATTATCTCCGCCAGAGGATAATTAAAATAGCAAATATATTTGTTTATCTGTACTTTCTACTGCTGTGGAGAGAAAACAACCTGTAAATATGCTGTGTGGACTACCCAAATACTTAAAGAACGTTTGTCTAGGGGTGTAATTATTTATTTATTTCCCTAATTCACAAAGACAAATCATTCACACTCTACCTAGTTAGACCCAAACTAAATCAGACTCAAAATATCTTTAACCCGGCTATGCGATTGCCTCAAATGTAGCTCAAGATCCCAGAACCAGCCCACAAATATGTGTGCATCAAATGTATCTCAAAATTATCCCAGACGAGCCAGCCAAATATTGTCGTAAATTTATTTTGAGAGAAAAGAGTCGTAGAAATAGTGGTCCGGTTTAGAGTGGAAAATGATGATGGAAAGCTCAGTGATAGAAAATGTAGAGATTTAATAGTTACTTCACAGCGTGCTGGAGGAGAGTAAAGACAGACTTATTTACGACAAATCGTGTCTCTCAATCTTCTCTTTCACTCTCCTGGTCAAACAATTATTTGCCAGTTTTCCAGACTCGCATCTGCGCGCTCACCGATTCGGTGTTTTCAAACCCACACACGACGTTGATACAAACTATATTAAACGAATAGGGGAAATGTTGGGCTTTGGGTATATCCAACACACAGAACTAAATGAGTTTAGGTGATTTTATTCACTTTAAACATCATTTACTAAAAATATCAGATATTACATAAATTATCATAAGTACACAAATGCAAATAACAAATTTGGGAGGGGGTGAAGAAGATTGGTATCGACTAAGCCCTTCCCGCTCATTAGACAAAGACAAACCCAGTCCAGAGATAGATAATATCAGGAACACGGGTACGTTAACCTAACAGTAAAGTTAATTACTCTGAAAGAGGTGTTACCAAGTTAGGTATAAGTGATAGAAAAAAAAAAACCTGTTCTTCCCAGCTGTTCTTCCCTTTACTAAGCAAATGGAAAGGAGGTGGTTTTAAACAGAGTTAACAAATTATCAACTATCCCACTTAAAGGAACAATGTAGGGTATACAGAAAAGATATATGTTACCAGGTAAGCAAGTTAACAAAATGGTCACACAAAAGAATTAATTTCCTGTCATTCATACACGCGCTAGCAAAGGCCTTCACTCATCTTGCTCTCACTTACCGATTGTGAAAAAATCTTGCACTCCATAGAATAACACAACAGCAGTTACACCTCAACTAAATGTATGAGTGTTTGTTCAAGTTCTAGCCCCAGATTATCGGGTAGGCGGTCAGCACATAAAAGGATCCCGTAATCGCTGGAAAATGAATCTGTAGTTGTGTCTCTTTTCTTAATAACAGTTTCTATGGGAGGGCACGGTCTCTGATACCGGGGTGAGGATGGTGTGGTCTATTTGACTATGCCGCTGATAATAAAATTCTTACGCGTGCTGGTACACTTTATCCGTGAGGTATGGTTTAAGTCCAGTGAGAAAACTAGTCACATCACTGTTCAGGAAATTATGAATTATCTCTCTGTGTCAGTAAACTAACAAAGCTCGGGCCAGTGTTCTTCTTCCCGTTACGACTTAAGTTGTTTGATGGTGCGTTAAATTTGTCTTTGGGTGTGCTTTCTTTGCTATAAGTTAGATAGCGGAATTCCAAACATAGAATCGCCTCAAAGATTAAAAATTTACACAGTCTCAACAAGTTCTGCGTCAGGGGAACTCTACACACTGTTTATGCTTTGCCTTGCTTAGATTGATTTCTTTATTGCTTTCTTAATGCTGGGATCGCACAGGTTACGATCACTCTGTATGAAAGAAAAAAAAGACATGTAATATACCGAAAACAAATAACCTTCTAAAGCGCGATGAATTTCCCGTTAAGCCTATTATATATATGCTCGCGTATTTAATCATGTATTTAATAAACACTGCGCGAATTCTAGTGGTTAAAAACACACATCTATAAAACTAAGACTTAACTGAATTTATTAATTATAAATTCCTTCGCGACTTTAAAAGTTAATTTAAGCATCTATTATCTTTTGAAATAATATAATAGATAGATCATTATATTTAAAACTGGAACTCTTGAGATGGTTTAATTAAATAGATTTAAATTAACACAAAATCCCTTGAAATAGAATGACTAGACCACTGATCACTTTACACAATATATATTTTACCGCTTTGCACAGAATTAGAAATCACTGCAAATATATATAAAATCCAGGGGAAAATCTATAACAAGATTTCAATAAAGCTAGTGCTTCTGTAAAGATCTGGCCAACGAGTGATAACGTGTCTAGTTCTACATGGTCTATTTAGCTAAAATGAAATGTAAGTTGAGTGGGACATGATAAACTTGACAACTTATTTGATCTCACGAACTTTTGGGGATCTGACCGCCAAATCAAGAGAAGAAGCCGCCCCCTGGTCTTCGTATCCGCTCGCTGCTGCCCGTTTCGCTTTCCCCCGTTCGCTCGGTTCCTCGATTGACACCGAGACGCGAAATTAGCGGCAAGCAACTGCGTCTCGTATCAGGGAAAACTACTGTCTTTGATAGCGCCGATAGTCTCCCTTAAGATCCCTCGGTCTGTCTCTTTGATCTCGTCGCTGTATCCTACATGAGTCCCGGTGGAATGCGTTCTGGCAAACGAAAAGTTACAACAAATGTTCAGGGGTTCTAATGTTATGAAAAGCTAAGGGTCCCTTAAATCATCCATCATATCAGGGAAAATTCACTTGTCAAACTAGACGTACGTCACAAAATTTACTACTTGATTTTTTTTTAAACTTTAAGTAGGCCTAAAAGTCTTATTGCGCACTACTAAACCTGGCTGCACCATTGCAAGTGCCAACATCGCCTGCTGCGCAAAGTTTAAAAAAGGACGTTTATTTATTTATTTTTTAAATCACGATCTCTCGCGGAACCACTAGGGTCCTGCGGAACCCCGGTTGAGAAACCTTGATCTAAGGGCTCTTGGTACAAAAAAAAATAATTAAAAATGTAAAAAAAAGAACAAAAAAACAAGCAAAACAAAAGAAGAGAAATAATAGAATAAGAAAAATAGAAAATGAAAAAAAAAACAATCGAACCTGAGGTAGACGAAAAGAAGGAAGGCAGAAAGAGAAAGAGAAAAGTAGAGCAAGAAAGAATAAAAAGTAAACAATGAGAAATAATAAGATGAAGAACACGATAGACTTTTATGGTGACGACATAAATAGATGAGTAACCAAGTAATGGAAGATTCGATGAGTAGTTCAGGATCAGTAGTCCATGAATTTCTTTTGTAGTCGAGTAGTGGTAAGTAGATTTGTAATCCAATAATGATTAAATATGTAAATAGTACAGTAATGGTAAGTAGATTGGTAATCCAAAAATGTTAAGTTCACAAGTGGTTCAATAATTTAAAAGTAGTTGCATGGTCTAGTAGTGTGATGTAGGTCAGTTGTCCAGTAATAGGTAAGCGGTCGATTAATACAGTGATGGTAACTAGATCGGTGGCCAAGTAATTGATAAGTAGTTTTGTACTCCAGTAATGGTAATTAGACAAGTAGTTAAGTAATTGGAAAGTAAGTGAGTAGTTCAGTAATGGCAAGTAAGTAAACAGCTAACTAATTGGTTAAGTAGATCTGCCGTCCAATAATGAGTAAGTAGATGAGTGATCTAGCAATGGTAAGTAAAATAATAGTCCGGTAATGAGTAATTAATAGAGTTATCCAGTAATGTTAAGTAGCTATGTAGTCTGGTAATGTGTAAGTAGATGTGTAGTACAGTTATGGTAAGTAGATAAGCAGCTTAGTAATTGGCAATTATTTTAGTAATTCATTAATGGTAAGTAGGTATGTAGTCCAGTAATGACTGAGTAGGTGAGTAAATCAGTAATTGGTAAGTATATCTTTTTTCTTGTAATGAGTAAGTAAGTAAGTAACTTAATAATTGGTAAGTATATTTTTTTCCAGTAATGATTAACTAAGCATTAGACAATCTCTGAAGGACTAAGGACTAAAATGGAACCACGTCAGGAGGAAGACAGCCGATAGAACAGTATGGCGTTCTCTCTTACAAACCTCTACACCTCACGGTATAAGAGGAACGACTAAGTAAGAGTAAGTGAGTAGGCCAGCAACGGGTAAGTAGATCTGTAGTCCAGTGTGACGTGTAATGGAAAAGAATTATGCGTTGGGCGATTCTTATAAGTGTATACTCGTTCAAGGTACAATACATACCAGGGAGAGAAAAAGTTGGTGCAGATTTTATGAGTCGACATTGGATTAATGAAGAAATGAATGCAAGTGAAGGTAACCATCACTCTATAGCTACGGATGACAGTAGCTTTGTTTCCATTAATGGGATATGAATGGGTTTCACATCTTCAAGCCTGGACGTACTGTTACGTGTAATGGAAAAGAGTCTACAGTAATTTGACAGCTTATTGTAACCTTATAGCTGCTCTCTGATTTGCTAGCTAAAACCTGGATTATACTACTTCTGCAGCTCACCCTTTTGTCCCCGCCCTCTTTTCTTGAAACACGGGCTAAATGTTGGGGTGATAATTAGATAGTCTAATTTCTCCCCGCCGAGTTCTTTTAAAATCATCAAGTAGCTGGATGATGGCTTCCAGCCTGTCTAGGGTATATTTGGTAACAGGCCTCTTTTTAACAGCCTTCTAACGGGAAATCAGTTCTCAACAGTCAGAAACTTGACATGGCCAGTTTGACGTTGAAGACAATATATTCATTTTAATACAGGACGAAGCTGCTTATACATTTGCATCCATATAATAATCAATGGCATTCACTAGCCAGTCCATGAAACACGTTTATCGTCACGTAGACTAAGGACAAGATGTCTTATGCATTCTGCTGAAATCTTTAATATAACAGTTCCACACTAACTTCTTTCATTTCAGCATTCGCTTGTCCATTTAAATATAATCAAGCATAGATTCCATACTGTAGGACGACCTAGCTGATATAAATTCATAAAGACTCTATCACAAGAGTACACTTTCTAGAGCTCGTCAGAAACACGTCTTTCACACACAGTGAATATACAACGAAAGAGGACGAATACTAGCTCAGATTTGCCACGCAAGACCGGCAAAGAATCTTCTGCCAATTATTAGCAGACTATGTGACGTACTTCTGGAGTAGTCCAGGCAACGCATATCAACAAGGAAGTATGTATACAAACCATGACGGGTGCGATAAAACCTGTTATGATTTTACTCATAACACTAACGCAGTGTTTACAATCTTCGTGACATGTCAGTCATAACAGGAAACAAATTACGCTTTGGTTTTACTCCGTTCCAACTCACGCGAGCTCATCTGTCAATCATATAATACTCGAAAGACAGACGGCACGTAAGAGAGAGACGAAAAAGACCCTTTGAAGTTTACTCAGGGAAAATCTAGAATTCCCCTAGTCCCCTTTGATCTTGTAATACGGGCATTCTAAGGGAAGCCCGCTAGAAGAACAGAAAGTCTTTTGATGTCGGTCAAAGCTACAGACGAGAAACCCTAAGAGCCCGACACGTAATGCCTTTTATCTTGAAACCTCTAGCTTCTGAATTTTTGTCCCACACAGGAATGCGAAATAACGCATAAGATATCAAGAGGAATCTAATGAAATATACTGAAGCACATTAAAAACGCACCACTATTATATATACTGATGCCGAGAAGCTGGAAAAAAAGTGTGGGAATGGATTTTCCCCGTGTTTGTCATGAGGTAGAGAGCGAATGGCTGCTGGAATGGAAAGTGCATGATTCAACCCACGGGTTTGTGTACAGACTACATGAAAACAATGAAAGTTACACGTGCAACACGATTCCCAACAGCTATGACCCTGAAAATGTGTACGCTTTGTGGCAGTATACTCGGTATAAAAAGGCCGTTGAGACAAAACACCCAGTACATGTGCTTGAAATGCCACGACTATCTGAAAACGACCGCCAACGAGCCATTGGTATGTTGGAGACCGGAATGAGCTCGCGGGCCATTGCCAGAAGGATGAATTGCCACCACAGCACTATTGTACGTCCCAATGAATGTTACGGAACCACTGGCAGTGCCCGGGATAGACTTCGGCGTGGCCAACCACGAGTTACTACCCCTGCGCAAGATCGTCCTATTGTGCTGTCACCTAAGGAATCGTTCTCTCTCGGCAAGTCAAACAGCAAGAACAATAGTGAGTAGACGTGGGCAAGTCTCTCGAATGACAGTCATACGACGACTCAGAGATACAGGCCTTACTGCAAGACGACCTTATGTTGGGCTAAACTTGACTCACAGACATCGTCAGCAGCGCCTGCAATGGGCAGAGCAACATGTCAGATGGACTAGACTGCAGTGGAATGCTTTCCTATTCACAGACGAGAGCAGATTCAACATATCCTTTGGTGATGGACGTATGCGGATTTGACGACGGTGTGGAGAGCGCTTTGCAGATTGCTGTGTTCGTCAGCACAACCGATTTAAAGGTGGCAGTATTCACATTTGGGGAGGATTCAGTTTTCACCATCGCTTGCCTCTTCACGTCTTCCGTGGAAATGTTAATGTTGTGACATATCGAGATGAGGTTCTGGATGCATTGGTTGCAGGATAACGCACGTGCGCACACCGCATGCATTACGCAACAATATCTACAGCAGCAGAACATTGTGACGATTGATTGGCCTGCCCTATCACCAGACATGTCCCCTATAGAACATCTGTGGGACGAGCTTGGACGCAGAGTCTACAGGCAAGGTTCTCCAGCTAATCTGCAACAGCTCGAAGCTGCTCTTACACGTGAATGGGACTTGATTCCCCGGAATTTCCTTCAGAGACTTGTGCGTTCCATGCGGAGCCGCTGCCAAGCTTGTGTGCAAGCACACGGTGGACATACCAGATACTGAGGATAGTGTGAATGAATTTTTTTATTGGTTGCATTTTTGGTTTTCTCCCTTGCCTGCACAGAACGCAATGAATTTCATAACAATCAAATGTATAAATTAATGACCAGCATGGATTCATAGGTAAATGAATAAAGATTCCAAATATGTAAACTTGTAAATACTTATATTTACATTTCACACTCTGTTATTGGATTATACAGGTCGTGCGTTTTTAATGTGCTTCAGTATATATATACCGCTGTTTCTAAAACCCAACCATCAGTCGTCAGTCCGAATTTGAAGAGTCTAGCGCGCAGTCATAAACAGTTTCTTTTGGATATTGTTTATAAGTGATTCGTGGAGATTTCGTTCTGGATTTTCTGGTAAATACTTTTAAGTATTAGAAGTATTTTACGGTAATAGTCATTTAAAGTTAAACACTTATACTTCACTTAGATTTTTCTTGCTAGTAAGGCGAATTAAATAAAATAACGCGTAGCGATTTTCATAACTTGATATTGAATTAAAATGTTAGACCACACCACCCGACCGCTACGTAACTGAGACGAGACCGTAATTATGTTTACAGTATATGGACGCGGCACTTAACTCTCCAGGAGAGAGAGATAAACACGACTGTTAAGCAGACCAAACTTAGAGGCGTTAGACGACTGCCAGTGGGAGAAAAGAATACATGTTTATATTTCATTTGTAATTATTGTTATTATAGCGCCTATTATTTCATTTAATGCCATACGACAAAGTAACAGACACCGACAATTTAATAGCTACTTAATGAAAGATGATCATGTTGTACATGTTGCGTATGGAAAAAGGAATAATAAATAACACACCGTGCGAATGACAGCCAGCCGCGATGCGAGGCGAGTGAGTCATCATCGACTCGATCCGGCCCAAATCCGTGGCCAGCGATGTCTGTGTGTAGGCGTAGAACAAACACCGTGTATCTTTTTATTCGTTAGAATAAACATAATATATATATATATATATATACATATATATATATATATATATATATATATATACATATGTGTATATATATGTGTATATATATGTGGGAGCCGCGCTGGTGTAATGGCTTAGGCGTTGTACTGGCGACCAGGTGTTCATGGTTCAAACCCGGGCGTCGGCGTTTGAAGAAATGTTTACGGCCGGAAATTTGACTGAATAGCCTGAACGGCTCCTGTGATAAACCCTCTGTGGATGGGAAGGAGCGAAGCTCCTGACCGGGTTGGAAGGAAAGTCCTCAGGTTCCCCAGCCTCGCAATGACATGTCATTGGGCCGAAGGGCTGAAAGCCCAAGTGCCGCTGGTTAAGAAAAAAAAAAATATATATATATATATATATATCATATATATATTTACATAGAGTGGTAGCATTTTCCCACAAATGTTTTCTTGTATTTTTTCGTAGACCTGATCCCCAAGCGGACGACCAGCGAGTTTTTTTATTTGTCATTTATAAGTGTGTACTAGCCCGATGATATATTGTGACTGAAAATCATAAATACTGGACTTACCAAATCCAGGATATTATTTTTAACAGCCCCACAGTGGAGTATACCTGATAACATTATTTTTTTTTCCCGACACCTGACAGTTGTATTCCAGTGGAGTACCTATTTTTATACATTGTGCAGGACAGGTACTCTGGCAAAGAGTAGGCCGATATACAAATCCATCATTTTTAACATTAGAAGCAACTGGGATCTTTCCAGATACTAGAAGTGTCCCCTCTCTTAAAGGGTAAACATCAAGGATTCTCACAATATTCAACTATTTGTAATACAACCTGTATCCAGATAGAAGTTCCCGACAAGCCTGTTTTTCCCCGGCCGCCCAACACTGCAAGAGTTGTCGCAACGAAGTTATTCAGTTGTAGTTCCTGTGTCTAGACTTACATTCCCCTGTGCACCCCATCAGAGGAACAGTGATAGTTTTAGAATAGTGAAGATAACCTTTACGATTTATATCGTTACCAGGATTCATCGTGGAATTAACATATTCGACGTTCACCTCATTAGTGTTTTTTTGGGATGAACTGGGGCCAATCTGTATCCTCGACAGCTGGGGTGGTATATTAATTACAGTGACATAGGGATTATGTTCGTGGAATAAATATGTTACCAAGGGATACCACAGACCCACGAGAAAAAAACAAATAGATAAGAGAGTGAGAGGTGGCCACTGAGTGAGAGAGCATGTGATGATTTTGTTGTTGCTGGAAACTATCAATTAATTTGGTTGTCTGATTTTTGTTTACTTTACTTGGTCTTATAGTGTACCAGTATTGTTTATTTTGTAACCAAGTGCTAACCTTCAACCTCTGGGTTAATATTTCTTTGGGTTTTTTTTCCTTCATACGGTGAAGGTGCACCATTCTTCTTTATTTCCTCTGTATGTAAATGATTTCTTGCTATCTTTTGGGTATTTGATGTGACAAATTTTAGTGATAATAAACAACAAAGAAATTTAACATTGTGTGTGTTGGTCAGACCCATACCCATTTATCCTTAGTTTTTCACGTGTATGTGGCTTATTGTCAAATAGTTGTGTGTGTGTAGAGTAACTTGTCTTATTTTAGATAGGGAGGCAAAGACTGTCTTATAAACAAAGCACAGTTGTACAGATAGGCTGGAGGAGAGAAACCTACTCACTCCAGAGACATTTATTTCCCTCAGACTACCACCTGTGAAATTATTTTCTATACATTCTCGTGTATCTGTCAACATTCACTCCATTTACTTAGACGGGCCCAATAAACCAATTAACATACCGTACAACATCCAGTAATGAGTAAACACGTCGTTGTTGTTTAACTAGGGCTGCTGAGCTTCTCGCGCTTTGGCAGCCAATACTAATTTGAAGACTATTCATAACCCTCCACTCCCAAAGGAGCATAGGCCTTCAACAAACACATGCCAAGTCCAATTTGAAGACTGCTTGGTATTACCTTCACTGTAGATCTAGGCTTTTCCTGTGGCTTTTCTGTCATTCCGAAGCATATTGAGTTGAAGTCATACGTTCCAGTTTCAAATATGCATAGCTAAAATACTGTGCTTTCCCAAGGAATCGCCAAGTCCTGCACAGAGCCACTTCTCAGCTCCCCCTGCCCATCACTGGGTCCATAGTGAGATCCTCCTGCATGCAGTCAACCAGGTCAATGCCAAAGAACTACTTCCGGGGCTCACGTGACTCCTCCAAGCTTAGTGTGCAATGCTGGGTTCTCAACAAGTTTCAAAACAGGGTGAATTCATGGAAGTGTATTAATGATTTCAGGAGTCAATGATGATGTAATTAGCCACACAGATTGGTTCACTTCCACATATGTATATTATAGCATTGTGCATAGCTGGTGGTCATATAAGGATGACACCAGGCATGCCTCTATGCATGAATAAACATGGGAGAAGTCCATGATCATTATTGTTATTCAGAATCGACCTCACTGCACTCATGGCAAACCCAATCACAATCACCTAAAGGGCAACGGCCTACTGATGGGTAAATCGATTATTGGCTCTTTGATGGGTTCAACATGGCCGTCTTAACAGCATTGTAGGCCCTGGGAAAAGCAATGCACATTGGCCCCCTAACAGCCCTACCCACCCAAGGGAATAAAAAAGTAAACGGTCAATAAAATTAAACCTATAGATTTATAATTTAATGGTACTTTCAACCACAATTTTGTTACAAAATCAAAGTTTAAACATAAACAAACATGCTGTATGTAAAGCGAGGATTAATCAACACAAGCTTTAACAATATAACATAAGCCTTGAAAAACACAAACATATAAACATTTAAACTCTGCCAAGAGATGTCTTATAAACAATATGGCAGCATCCCAGCATGGAGCCCCTAGAATCGTGGGGCCCCTGGGCACTGACCAGTGTGCCCATGCCTTCAGACGGCACTGGGGTTCCCAGGTGAACGATCCACTGACGGATAGTTAGATGACTGAGTCACTTGTTAGATGACTGGGTCACTTGTTGGTTCCACTTACAAATATCATCGTTTTCATGTTCGCGGCCAATGGAGCACGGGGAACCACTACTGTATCTGGTGCCTTTGCAGGAAGCAGGCACAAAGTATTCACTTGCTCTTGCTGTGGTGGCTTCGCTAGCAACCTGTTTTACGTGATGAGGCTGCCTATGTACAACCTCATATTAGTCGCATTGTGTCTGAGGGAGACGTAACCTTATTCTTTATTTGAATCATAAGAGACTAAAAAAAATAAACGTAAAAATAATAATAAAAATTAAATAAAAAGAGACTACTGAGACTACTTTTTACAGACATAACACGTGATAATGAAAGAAAAAAAAAGATATTTCTTCTGTCTGTGCATACAAAAAGTGACATCTACAACAAATAAAACACTCACCCGTTGAACTCCTCAGGCTGCACTTTCAGCAACAAAATGAAAGAGATAAAAGCAGCAGTGTTCTTGAACAGAAAGATCATTTTGTTGAATTCCATAATTCACAGCCTAGTATTACTTTCAACGGTTCGTTGTGATAAAGATTCACACAATATTCTTAGAGAGAAGTGTTTTAAAATGTTGACTTGACAAATGTTTTCGTCTTGTTTATAATAATAATATTTATATTAACCGAAAACGTTCTTTACTTATATCGTGTCTTGTACTAGATGACGATGACTGGGCCATGAACGATTACATACACTCTATAAATTAAGGTCAGGGTCATTAGCACACGTTTTTAAATATACTGATCTTTTTTCTTTGCCGTAATTCAATATAAAGACTAATTTCTGTTTTGTTAAATTACAAGGATGATTCCTTGTCCTGGATAATGGAGAAAAAGAGAGCACATTAACGACATCTTTAGAGTTTATGATTGGAAAATAGACATCAATAAAAGTGTAAATATGGAAGTCTTGATGACATATGTTTTATATTTGTCAATGCATTTATTGAAAACGTGTAAAATAGATCCCTTAAATTGGTTTTATTGTTTCCAATATGTTGTATGATTTTAAATCATAATAAAATATTAACTTATTTCCAAAATGAACGAAATCCATCAGCGATTTCTTTAATTCATCATTTAGTGACGTATTCTCTCCAGAACGTTATCTCTTTTATAGCTGCTCTGAACGCATCACGATTTTGGGCAAGTCGACCTGCATCATCCAAAGACATGTTCAGACTCTCTATGATGTCCTGGATCCACCGTCGTCTAGATCGTCCCCTTCCCCTTTTTTCCAGGGACCATGCCTTCCATTACTACTTTTTCCAGACTATTATATCTTTTTATATGACCGAAACATTTCAGCTTCCTTATTGCGATGGTATTTAGGAGCCAATTTTCTTCTACGTTTAGTGAGTGCAGTACTTCTCTGTTGGTCTTTTTTTTCTGTCCAGGGTATTCTCAACATCCTCCTGTAGCATTTCATTTCGAATGATGTAATTTATTGTTGCAACTGTTTTATTGAGTGTCCATGTCTCGCGGCTGTATGCTGCTACTGAGAATATACATGTTGCTTAATTTAACTATTTATAAAATTTGCCATTTTCTGTTAAAGAAATATACAAAGTTACAATTAATAAAATAAGATTTAAATAACAGGATTGTTTTATAATGTTTATTTTTAAATTTGCACAAACTTGTCAAAATGTTAGTTAAATTTATGCTTACAATTTTAATATATTATACTATAAATGTTGTCTCCCTTACTATTCATTGTGTTAAAAATTGTTTCCCATGTCATCTGTGTCCTGCACTGCAGACGTCCGCGTATTTTTGACATATATACATTCATTTTTTTCTTACAGGTTTGTTCATATCCTTATTGTTCTCTTGACATTTTGTCAACATTACAACATCATGCTGTCCAAATTGTCCATGTGTCTTCTAGAACATTGTACAAGTTATCAATGCCCTTGTTATGAAATGTCGTGAACGAATGCACCGTCCAATGACTCTTGAAATACTTCAATGAAAGGAGTGACAACATTAAAATAAAAATTGTACAACCCGAAAGAACTAAATGCGACAACCTGATATCAGATAACATTTTTTTAAACAGTTTCTGTACTAAATGTTTATTCATTTGCTAACACCATATAGCACATGTTAATACAAATCTAATCAAGGCAACAGATGCCAATATGTCAAGATGGCCAATCTGCACAGACATCTGTGAGCAATAGTGAGAGAATTACATCAACCTTGTCACAATGCTTACATAGTATTGCCACAGCAAGCTCAGACTAGTTAAATGTACGTTCCCCTCATCTGCACATTTAAGGGAACACAGAGTTATAATAACAGCGCCCTTCAGTCATAATTGACCATGGGAATGCGCCCCTGAGGTGACAGCTCTCAGCTGCTTTATTTTTCTCCTTTCTTCTGCTTGCCGTGAGAGCTTCTGTTCGCCCAATCTGAGGTGGCCCCGAACATTGCATCGCCACTTGGTGCGATCGGCAGCTTCATCCTCCGAGGTTGCTGGATTTAAGTTCGGTGCTCTCGTGTCTCTTCTTGCACACATCTTTGAATTACAGCTGCGGTTGCCCAACTGTTCTTTTGCCATCTGCCAAATGTCCGTAAAAGATATCTTTCGGGATGCGACATCTTCCACGCGACGGCTATGGCCAAGCCAGCGTAGTCTGCGTTGTCGAAGCAGTGTATACATGCCAGCACGTGACAACATCTCGACATATAATTATCACTGAAGGTATTAAACTGTAGTCAACTTCTATCCTTAACGGCGGTCATCACCAGCGAAACTTTCTTTCGATTCGGGAGCCATTCTATCAGATAACTTTTTTTTCCGCTTACGCTATCTAAATAAATATTTAAGTTCTTAGGAAGGTCATATTCTAACTGGTTATATATCATACTTTTTTTTTTTTTGAAATACCCCTTCTTGAGATGTAGAAGCCCAATGGGCTGATCACCCGTTGGCTTGTCACACCGATTACGGAAACAACGGCAGATGGATCTATTTGTTGTTGCCCTAAAGACGCCGCTAGGCGTGATGGGAAACTGCAACAGAGAAAATCAATCTGCTGTTGCCCTTAAGACGCCACAAGGCGTGATGGCCTCTGACTGCTTGGTCGGTCTTTGGCTAAGGACGGAAGAAGAAGAAGAAGAGATGCAGAAGAAAGTTTATTGATTTATAAGGTGTAAACTGTAAAACTTGTTTGATCTCAGCCGTGGCTTTGATCTTAGAAAATTTTTTTTTTCCCCTCGCATGAGGTCGCATTTTTTTTTAAACTCGCATGAGTCGCGGTGGAGCACGCCTGACCCCGGCCCTGGCTAAAACACATTGATCTTAGCCAATTGCCGGATATTAGGGCGAATGTCCAAATATAAGAGACCTTTAGGTCTGAGACAGTAAGTATTGTGCATTAGGATTCCGAAATTTTTTTTTTTTTTTTTTTTTTTTAAATTTCCTCGCATGAGGTTGCATATTTTTTCCTCGCATGAGGTTACATTGGCCCCTGCCCATACCCGGCTCTGGTCAAAACCACATGTCCCAACACACGAAGACCCAATGACACCATGTGTCATTGTAGTGGTCTTCTATGTTCTTACACACAAAGGACCTCATGACATTAATGTCACTACTGGTCTCTGCGTCTAGACACATGATCCTAGCCAAAGGCCAGATAATAGGCCGTGGGGTTTTTACAGCATTATTCATGCTGAGTTTTCTAGGATTCCGAAATGTGTACAGAAGAAAGGCGGACGTAATAGTACAATTATTGTTTTTTACAGATCGCGCTGTTAATTAAACTAAACAATGGAATAAAGCTTGTACATAAAATATAAATATTAAATAAAGATTTCAAAGCAAATATTTATTAATAAACAATTTATAAAATAAAACAAGTGTACTAAAATGAACATAATAGTTTATTAATTTCAAGTAAAAATGTATTGAATTTGCTAAAATCGTTGTTGAAAATATGTGTAACTTTATTAATATTAATACTATTAGATTGTTACCCTTACGTTTTAGAAATTGTTCCCCATGTCAATTTATCCTCATTCGATGGAATCTGAAATCTAGGGATGAAGGTTAAACACAAAAATACAATACATGTCTCTACACCACGTTTCTGCACTTTCCACGCAAAAACATTTGTTGCTAGCAACAGCTCAGCTTGGATAAGTTTATCAGCAGCCCGCACGCCTGTTCGGTCTGGCCTTTAAAGACTACGAGTGGAGAGTGTGTACTGGAGCAGTTAAGTGGGCCTGGGGAAGGGAGAGAGTATGGTTATGAGGGGGTGCAGAATATGTGTCAAGTTATTTCTCATTTAATTAAGATCGGTTGACAATTAGAAAAGTCCTTTTTTTCCCGCATTTATGACGTTAATTTATTGCACTTTGTTTTCTAAACTGTGTTCTGTTGAAAATTGTTAACCAAATGACGAAATAAAGAAAGGCAAATAAAGCATAAATAAAGATCAAAGGCAAAAAAAAAAACGGAAAGAAAGAAAAAGGTAAAGGTACTCCCATAAGATCTTGCCATAGGGAAGCGAAGTGTTAGAGACTTGCATTTAATAAAAGCCTGACATAATCTGTAGGAGAAAAAACACATTATTAAATTAATCTTTATAGTATAACTAATGGTGTCATTCTGACAGACCTGATGTAGTAGTGGTGTTAGTCTCTCTAACATGGTCTGGGGACAGGGGTCTTTATCCCTCGAACATTAATCTAGGAGGCAGGGGTCTTTATCTCTCTAACACGGCCTGGGGGCAGTGGTCTTTATCTCTCTAACATGGCCTAAGGGGCAGTGGTCTTTATTTCTAAGATGACTGTTACTGTGATTTTTGCCTATATTTTATAGACGTCAACCTGTTTGATTTTGTTGATGGTCTAAGAGAGATAACTGTCTGTTAACTTTTCAGTGACAGGTTTAATTAGTGGTTATCTTCCCCTTGTCTTATTCATCTATCCTTATAAGGATCTATGATGGACCTGTTTCAGGGAAATGTCTTAAATAGTTGTCATGTCTTAAGTCGCTATTCACATGACCATATAAGGAGCGGTTTTGCCTCTTGTTTCGGGGAAACGCCCTGGTCTGTGTTAGCTTTACTCATGACTGTGCTTATTGCACATGCGCAGGTTTTTGCGCACAGATCGAGAGACACTTCCGATCTGGGCAGTGTACCTGGGTTTCTGAACGGACAAGAGGTCCGGAGATTTTCACTGCCATTATTACGGGGAAATGAAGTCCTCTGTGTGACTGATATGTCAGTGATTCTTCCCCAAGTTTATTCTGTACGCCAAGGATGGCAAGTGTTGTGTTTAGTGATTTTCTAGGATGCTGCCAAGGTAATATGTACACTTTAATCCTCTCGTATGCCTAGATATGCAGACTAGGTGCTGTCTGCACATATGAACGATTGATATTTTTGAGGCGACATTTTTGAGTAGAGTTCACAGATGATATGATAGACAGAGCCTACTTTCTGTGCTCCATACAGAAACCAAGACTATACGTCTTATTGTGAATAGAAGCCCAGCGAAGATTGTACTGTTCGGTACCCGCTTTTCAGGCGGTATGTTTGGCATAGATGGATATGCCTTGCTTATGAGAAATAACACAGAGGTTACCTTGTTATAGAGGCCCGCTACTCTCGGCTTGATTCTGTCGCCATAGAGGCCCGCCTTTTGCGGCCTAGATTCTTCACCAAAAGAAGTACCTGGTGTGTGATGCCAGAAAAGCCATAAACTTTTGTTAAGCAATCGAGAGTCCGCCCTTTTCGTGCGGCATATTTGCTAGGGGTACCTGACGAGCTTAGTCAGGGGTACCTGAGCTTCAGTATGAGCAGAACGTAGATTGACAGATCTTTGTCATTAGCATCCTGATGTATGAGCTGATCAAGATTTGTGATGCCAGATATTTTCAACCATATCCATGTATGTGATGTCCCTGATCCATGTGCAATTGACTGTGCTGTTGATGTCACCGTATGTCTCGTAATAAACTGTTGAAAAGGTCATCAGTATTACCAACGTTTACTGACTTCTACATGTGGTTGAGTGGGTGCATTGTGAACTTGTCCAAGAGCCTATACGAATTCGTGTCCATCATATTATCTGATGTCTACTCACCCACACATCATGTCAACCCACACAATTCTACGAGCACTACGCACTTGAGGGCCTGTATGGTGTTTGAGAGAGAGTCAACATTACACCCTGTCAGCGCCTCAACGCTTGGTGACCCAAATATACACCACAACATTGTACTTTCCAGGTTGACCTCCTACATTCAGCATTAACATTCGGCTACTACAATAACACTTAACAATGACCTAGGGGGCAGTGATCTTTATCTCTCTAACATGACCTAGGCAGCAGTGGTCTTCATCTCTCTAACATGACCTAGGGGCGGTGATCTTTCTCTCTCTAACATGATCTAGGGGGCAGTGATCTTTATCTCTCTTAAATGACCTTGAGGCAGTGCTCTTTATCTCTCTAACATGACCTAGGGGCAGTGATCTTTATCTCTCTAACATGACCTAGGGGGCAGTGATTTTTATCTGTCTAACATGACCTAGGGGGCAGTGGTCTTTATCTCTCTAACATGACCTGGGGGCAGTGATCTGTATCTCTCTAACATGATCTAGGGGGCAGTGATCTTTATCTCTCTAGCTTGATCTAGGGGGCAGTGGTCTTTATCTCTCTAACATAATCTAGGAGGCAGTGGTCTTTATCTCTCTAACATGACCTAGAGGACGGTGGTATTTATCTTTCTAACATGACCTAGGGGGCAGTGGCCTTGATCTTTCTCATATGACCTAGAGGGCAGTGGTCTTCATCTTTCTAACATGACCTACGGGGCAGTGGTTTTGATCTTTCTCATATGACCTAGGGGGCAGTGATCTTTATCTCTCTTACATGATCTAGGGGGCAGTGGTCTTTATCTCTCTAACATGACCTAGGGGGCAGTGACCTTGATCTTTCTCATAT
The DNA here is from genome assembly GCA_024509875.1 of Oreohelix idahoensis. Taxonomy (NCBI): domain Eukaryota; kingdom Metazoa; phylum Mollusca; class Gastropoda; order Stylommatophora; family Oreohelicidae; genus Oreohelix; species Oreohelix idahoensis. The sequence goes on along the minus strand of JAMPIV010011245.1, from coordinate 101,982 downwards.
GACCTAGATTGCAGTGAGCTTTATCTCTCTAACATGACCTAGGGGCAGTGACCTTGATCTTTCTCATATGACCTAGGGGGCAGTGGTCTTAATCTTTCTGTCCGACGGTGGAGCAGTCCTATAATTTCTTCAAAGAAACACGGGGCAACCTAATGAGTGTTCAGTATTAATTTCTTCTTCTTCTTCGTTAACCCTTAGACCTCATCTTGAATCTTGTTCAAAGAAAGCAGCGATCAGTCTGAGGTTGTTGACATCTCAGTAGGGCTTTTCTAGGAACGGCACGTATTAATTTGAGTTCAGTTTCGTAGTACACCAAATATGTGTGTGTGGACAACTATAGCGGTGTATGTATGTATGTGTGTATGTATGTGTGTATGTGTGTGTGTGTGCGTGCGTGCGTGCGTGTGTGTGTGTGTGTGTGTGTGTGTCCATGCAGAGCCGACCCTAGGGATAATTCATGGTGGTGCGAGGTCTCGCGATGGCGCGGTCTCCCTTCTCTTAAATAGTTGAACAAAGTCTGTAATGGAATTCACCACTATACATTGTATTTATGGACTACGAAAAGGCATTTGACAGTGTAGACAGAGAATCACTTTGGAAATTGATGAGGCATTATGGAGTTTCCATTAAAATCATTACGTTAATAAAGAAGACTTATGAAGACATGACTGTTACGTGCAGTTTTTCATAACTGATAATGTAGTCTGTCTGTATGCTTGTTATATTTTGAATAAGATTTTTGGGTCTAATGTATTTTTCATTGGAACCATAATCTAAGGGCGAATACTCATCTTTTGCTTTGAGGGAAAGTAAATATGTAGTTACTCCTCTTTTAAAGGATACCAGCTGACTGGATAGGTCAGAGGGGATGCGAACTGCGCAAACGAAACTTTCACACTTCCTTTGTAAGGATCATATTTTTGAGTCAACCAGTGACAAGAGCTCACAAATGGTTGGAAGGCAGAGTATTCCTCTTGTTACGCTCGTTGGAGCCATCTAAGACTGTTTTTCTAGATTTACACACAGAGACCCATGAGAATAGATAATATTCTACAACCCGCATGATTGGCGGTATATTTTGAACGTAGACACTTATGTCTACAGAAGAGGAATCCACAGTGTTTACTGTTTATAGAGGCCTAATATATATAACTATCTGGAGTGGAAGAACAGATGGGTTATTAGTTATTGCTATTATAACTTTGAAAATGAAAACTCGCCTGATGTACAAGGGAGTTGTATAAGCCTATCTTCGAAAGGACAGCCTATCTTCGATACGTCCGATTAGAGGGATGGACTATGCTAATTTCGTCGCCCGCCATGTTTGGGAGGTCGACTTAAGAAGAATGACTTAAGATGAGTCAGAATGAAACTGTTGGATGTTTATACAGTATTTACCCGTTGTGTAATACGGGGTTTTTCTGCTAGTTGTAGACTGAGAGATATCTTGGAGGCTGCAACACTTTGATAATCATATAATTATTGGAACTTATGTACATGCCATTGTTGTGAACTGTTTTCATATCCGCCATGTTCCTGTGTCATGCTTACATGGAGTTGGCTTCGTCTTGTTGCTGTGACCATAATAAATGATCAAAACGTACACAGCTGTTCACCTATATTTTGACTCCATATTTGTAACAAGTACAACATATGCTTCCATCAACTTCACATCTACATCCTTCAAGGTGATGAATGCCACACACACTCTTGTACGTTACGTGTTGTGATACCAGTCTGCACTGATACATAGATGTCCACCTTGACGAACTACCATGTCACACATTCGCGATTAGTCATATTACAGCACGATACATCACCAGCCACGACCACCATAGCAGTATATATATATATATATATATATATATATATATATATATATATATATATATATATATATATATATATATATATATATATATATATATATATATATATATATATATATATATATATATATATATATATATATATATCAGCCTTACTGCATCAGTTGAACATATGTTTGCAACCTTATTGGTAACAATGACATGCAGAGTTCTTCATGAAGGCCAACTTACAAAACCGTTTGGGATAAGAACGGGAGTGCGGCAGGGATGCCTCTTCTCTCCCGCTCTGTGCCGTATTGTAATGTACTCTTACGAAACTCAATTTCATGTTGTTGAGTTGGAACACATTGTAATTTCCACATCTGTTCACTGTAGGATATTACAAAAACGTAATACACCTGTTTATTGGTAGGTATTTTTTCAAACTGACTGCTTTGACAGTCGGCGCTTAAGGATCAAATAAGGAAGTATTTTTTTTAAAAATCTTGTTGAATTGCAGTTGGACGCTAGGAGTACTGTTTTTTGTTTTTTTTTAACATAAATAATGTAGATGTATAATAGTCGAAAAATGACGTATTTAAAAGATGAAATAAATGTAAACATAAAAATAATTCATACTTTAAATTATAAAACAATCCAGTTTCAACTGTCCATTTACTGTCACAACGTATTGGGAAATCATCTATTCAACAAACTAAAGATGGAAACTATCGATGAGTATGACATTGGTACCGATAAAATGACAGCTAACATCTGCTTCAAAGATGCCCAACATAGAAAGCACATACGGCCGTGACCTGTACCATTCCTGGGAAAAACTCGATGGAGATAAAAATAGCCTGAAGCTGACCACTAATTTTTTTGAAAATATCCAAGTAGATTTCCGAGAGTCTACGAAGAAGAAATTGTCCTTTTCAAATTTTAATTAAATACAAGTATTTATTTAATACATTCGGCACCCCCTCAACGACCAAGAGCAGCCCCTGTCCCTACGTGCCGATGGAGGGTGAAGACAGTAAGCGGAAATAAACAAGTCATAACATTTACCTCATCCGCGAGTGTAAGGCGCGAAACGATGTGAAAAGTAAAGAAAAGGAATTAGGAAATTATTGTGTCTGATAGCGTAGGAAGTTAAATTACATTATCTGGCATTTTTTAATTAGATAATTCTACTGCTGGAAACTTTAACTGCTAGACACGTTAAATGAGTTGGGCTCGAGCCTGGGTTGTGACACTTTAAAAGCGTCCATAATTTATGAATACATGTTTATATTTACCCTGCGTTGCACTGCTTATGTCACGACAACGGGCACAAGAAACGAACAACAAAACTTTAGAGTGATTAAAGCGTCACTTATTTATTTTGAACTGTTTTTTCTTAACTTCTATCTAACTTATTTTTTTTATTTTTTTTTCCTCGTACGCCAGCTATTACTCGAGGCGAAATCTCAGGTTATTATTATGTCTAGCCTGAGACTGATTTTACGTGAGTATCCCTTTTTTCTTACACAGAGACAGGTGTCCCTCGCCATTCAGGCAGATACTCGCCGATTTCGGAGGTACCCATTAGAGCTGGGTCGGCTCAGGAGCAGCAAGTACCCTACGACACTTCTTTCGCCAGGGCTCGAGTTATGTCTAAATCCCGGTCGACGAAAAATCTTCAAATGTCCTCGCCCGGGTTTGATCCTGGGTCACCCGGTCGCCAGCGCAGTGTAGTAACCACTAAGCTAGCGCTGCTCCCAACTAATTTATATAAAACAAATATCAAAATATAGACTAGTAACTGAAAATGTATTAAATAAGATGAAGTGACATTTCTTCTTCTTCAAGCGGAAATGAAGAGCGTCGAGGCCAAGGAAATCATAAAGAATAACTGTGGAAGAGGAAAATTAAGGAAGTGAGAATGTTGTGAGCAGCGTTGAAACTTACTTGACTGTTTCCTTCCACTGTTGCCGTGAAGTGAGAATGTTGTGAGCAGCGTTGAAACTTACTTGACTGTTTCCTTCCACTGTTGCCGTGAAGTGAGAATATTGTGAGCAGCATTGAAACTTACTTTACTGTTTCCTTCCACTGTTGCCGTGAAGTGAGAATGTTGCGAGCAGCGTTGAAACTTACTTTACTGTTTCCTTCCACTGTTGCCGTGAAGTGAGAATGTTGTGAGCAGCGTTGAAACTTACTTTACTGTTTCCTTCCACTGTTGCCGTGAAGTGAGAATATTGTGAGCAGCATTGAAACTTACTTTACTGTTTCCTTCCACTGTTGCCGTGAAGTGAGAATGTTGTGAGCAGCTTTGAAACTTACTTTACTGTTTCCTTCCACTGTTGCCGTGAAGTGAGAATGTTGTGAGCAGCGTTGAAACTTACTTGACTGTTTCCTTCCACTGTTGCCGTGAAGTGAGAATGTTGTGAGCAGCGTTGAATCTTACTTGACTGTTTCCTTCCACTGTTGCCGTGAAGTGAGAATATTGTGAGCAGCATTGAAACTTACTTTACTGTTTCCTTCCACTGTTGCCGTGAAGTGAGAATGTTGTGAGCAGCGTTGAAACTTACTTTACTGTTTCCTTCCACTGTTGCCGTGAAGTGAGAATGTTGTGAGCAGCGTTGAAACTTACTTTACTGTTTCCTTCCACTGTTGCCGTGAAGTGAGAATGTTGTGAGCAGCGTTGAAACTTACTTTACTGTTTCCTTCCACTGTTGCCGTGAAGTGAGAATGTTGTGAGCAGCGTTGAAACTTACTTTACTGTTTCCTTCCACTGTTGCCGTGAAGCGAGAATGTTGTGAGCAGCGTTGAAACTTACTTTACTGTTTCCTTCCACTGTTGCCGTGAAGTGAGAATGTTGTGAGCAGCGTTGAAACTTACTTTACTGTTTCCTTCCACTGTTGCCGTGAAGCGAGAATGTTGTGAGCAGCGTTGAAACTTACTTTACTGTTTCCTTCCACTGTTGCCGTCAAGCGTTGAAACTTACTTTACTGTTTCCTTCCACTGTTGCCGTGAAGCGTTGTAGGGAACTGAAGTGTTGCGTTCTTGAGCTAAGTCTGTCGCATTAGCTGATGTGAGACCATGTTGTTGTAAGATGTATATAATGGTGTCCGTCCATCTGCTTCTTGGTCTTCTCCGTGCTCCGAACCAACATTTTCTACTGTAGTAGGCGCATTGTGGTAGTTTATCGGACGCCATTCTCATGAGGCAGATAAACCCTTTAATTGTCTGTCTCTCTATGTACTTGATGCAGGGTGTCGTCTTCTTCACGACCATACCTAGTGACGTAGGAGATCATGTCTCTCCACAACTTCCTGTCTCAGGTACAATTTATCAATTCTGTTGTTGACTTCTTTCCATGCCACGATGTCAAACTGTCCAGTCCTCCTCCTTCATCGTTAGCCCTGAAAAGGACGTTGGTTGCGTTGTGTCCGTTTACAGCGACACTGCGACATTTGCTCCTTTCGGCCGACACATCCGACTTCCGCACGGCATTTTTTGGGACCGGGTTAGCCTTCCCTCTTCGATCCCTACTCCGTCAACCAGACTGCAGTGATGCATCCTGTTTCCAGGACCACCACTTGGAAGTGGAATATGGTCTTGGTCAGCTCTGGTTCGTTGACCCTGACGCAAGCAGTCAAGCTATGGGTCGCTTACTGCCAAAAAACTGTCCAGTATTTGCTGTCTTTGTCTTCCCCTATCTTTTTTGTCCCTCAATCTTACCTGTTGTTACTATATTCCAGATTTCTTGTGACACATTTACCTTAAACTCAAAGTGGTATCCGGTTTGTGTAATACATGATTAGAAAGTGGACATACACTTTAGCTGTATTTTGTAACATCAGTTTTTATGGCTATTTTAGATTATACTTTGTGTCTGGTAATTAAACATTATAAAATAACACTTCTTTGTCAATGGGTATTATTGCTTATTTTTTTTACTTTTTTTCATACATGTGTATCCATTGGATAAAAGTCCTCCTCGAATTATAAAGGTAACGGGTTCGATTGTCAGTAGATGGAATACAATTTTTTTTTTTTTTAAACCAGTGACCCTAATGATGTCATACTACCCACGGGTCTCCTGGGTAGTGAGATCGGACTCCCAGCCTTCTCGGATAAGGCTGAATAAATGGGAGGTCCCGTGGGTAATGTGCGCATGTTAAAAATCCCTCGGCAGTTGGAAATCGTAAAGAGTAGTGGTCGCTGCCCCAGCAAAATTTTAAAATTATGGGAAACCTACCCACCACAAAAATATTTATAGAATGTGTGATTCCTATTTACACGCATTGGGATTCTTGCCGCTGCAACGGAGTTCGTGCACTGTGCTGAGATCCTCCTTGTGTAATCTAAGGGAGGAGATAGGAGCATTGAACCATGTTCAGTGAAGATAGTCTTTCCAACCAAACCAAACAGAACCAAACAAGTGAGGATATAAAACTTTACAAACAGGGTCGGAGTGGCTAAGAGGTATGACGTCCGCCTCGTATTCAAGAGGTACTGGGTTCGAATCCCAGTTGAGGGGATTATGATTTAAGGACATATTTTTTTCAGAACCAGTGGTCCTAATTATGTCATACTCTCCCCTGGTCTCATGTGATCTAAGGGAGGAGATAGGAGCACTGATGGCGTTGTCCGTGTGCAATGAAGATAGTCCTTCAAACCAAACCAAACCAAACCAAACCAAACAGAAAGTGACTTTTCAATCACCCTCGTACAATACACGCAAAATAAAAACTGGGCTATAAAAAAGAACTAGAAAAATCAAATGGAACAAAGTTATCAAACAACACGCCAAACGACAAAAGGAACTAACTTTAAAACAAGTAAATCAAACAGAGGACAAAAACAACATTAAAAATGGTATCTAAATATTTTTTTCCCCTCGATCTGTGTTATGACTTTAAGTCACAACTGAAAACTTAATATATCAAAACCGTTGTTACATCCGCTGAGTGAAATTCACTTCTGAATAAACACTTTAATATGTTTAAACACCTAATATCAAGCTCACAAAAAAGCTTGTCATTACGTGAGCAAACACAACTATAAAAGCCACATTCAAGTCCGAAAGGGAAAGAGAACACACAGGCCGTATAAAAATGATGCATATCATCAACTGTCTAGGTGACACTAGGTCATAATTTTCCTCTTACGCACAGGTTGATATACCATCTCTACCACAAGTTCAGGATTGATACAACAGGTCTCTGTCCCTGTGACACCAGCACCATGACAGCTGAACATCTGCTCCAGTCCTGCTCATTGTACAGCAGTGGACGGAGGAGTAGCATATGGCAACAACCTACTTCTCTCAACGAAAAACTGTTTGAAGATGTCATGAACCTTGAGCTATACTACTCTGCCGTCCTTATCAATAGTCATATAATTGTGGACGTTTGTTAAATCGAAAACTGAACGAGGAAAAAAGTAAGAAGGACTACTAGCTTGAGCTAGTGATTAAATCAAAATGTCCTTGAGTGACTGTAGTTGTTTGTAAGAAACCCATTTTTGTTTAATCGGCACGGTCCACGTGCACGTTGTCACGATTTCGGCGCGGCCGTAACCTTTAAATACAAAACCAATCCTATATTCCGACTGGTCGATGACTTTCTTATTACATTAAATCCCTTTTTAAGGAGTTCTTTTTTTTTCCTCCATTAATTTATATTGTATTTAGTCATGATATAGAATTTTTTCTGGTGTTAATGCCTGGTAAAAGCTTGAGCGTACTTTAAATCTTACCAAGGGAATGAGAGCCTTACAATGCGAAACGTTATTAGCTCCTTCGATTTATGTGTGGACCATGACTGAGTGTTTAATGAGCAGTGGGAAAGATTTGAAGCACGTCGAATATACAAAGCTCAAGTGACTTTTATTAAAAGTGGTTTGAAAAAAAAAAAGTTGCCCCCTTTTTTTAAAGTTTCATGACTTTTGTATTTGTGACTTAGCCAGCTGCGCGCTTTTCTGAGTAGCGTATTACAAGAAGTCGTTGTTCAGAGTTCCTTGAGAGAATTGTTCGTGGATCGTTAGTAACTTTCCGTTTGATTTCCACTTGTTCCCTGTACCTTCTGCATGGTGCTACAGTTTTATTTGCTTACCTTGTGTTGTTGTTGGTTAAGTTTAACAAGGGTTTGCCTGAGCTTTGTCGACTCTTTTGACAGTCAATTTAAAAGTTGAAGGACGATTCCTTGTTAGTTTAATCTACATTGTAGAATCTAGCGAGCATTTCCTTTGTGGCTTTTTTTGCCATTGTCGTGCTAATGTGTGGTCTTGAGTTTGAAGTTCATGGTTTCCAGTAATTCTACCCAGTCGTCTGATTTGCATAATTAAAGGATCATTTACATCTGGGTCCCAGGCTAGGTAGGAAAGAAGGAGACTTGTGTGGCGTACTGTTGCATTCCCCGCCACCATCAGAATGGGGCTCTCTCCAATGTATGCAAATGCTAAAATAACTGTGCGTCTAGGTTCTGGGCTCCTCACCTAAGGAATTCGTCCGCTCCTCCTACAATAGTCCACTTCTCAGCCTCCCCTCGTGTGGGTCCATAAGCTTAGATCATTCAGCATTTACAGGTTCAACCAGGTCAAAAGCCAGATGTTATACGACTTAGTGTGCAATGCTGAAGTGTTTACGATCAAACCTATTTACACCCAATAGGGTTGGAATGCACTGGTAAGTGATGTGTGATTGATGTCAATGAGGGTTTGGAATATAGTTGGTGAGAATTTAACCTCACAGACAAAGGGTTTCACATCTAAATCTACATACTATATCATTGTGCAGTAGCTGGTGGGTTCGCTCAATAAGGGTGACTCTTTAGAAGAAAGAATGCTTCACAATAAATTATATTGCTCTCATATAATGAAATAATCATTGTTGCAGTTCCTCCGTGCTGTCGGTACGCTCTCGGTGAGCTCCTGGTGGTCCAAATTATAGTTCTGTGTAAAAAGATTTTTTTGTTTTAACTCCAGAAACTAGCTTGTTTCCCCATTTTCATATGTTTCTTGTGGCATTCTTCTCCATAACAAATTCCAAATTCCTGCTGTTATTTTCGACCTTTACCTTCAAAGCTCCTATAGCTATCGTAATGTCTCGTCTGAGTGCGTATCCTCATGTTCCAAATCCTTATCATTGAGATGCTATTGTAATTCTTCGCATTAGTCTCACACGTAAATAAATTGATCCGCCCTATTAGTAAAGTGTGTGCACTGCAAGTAGACTGAAGTTCCACATCAGGCTAGCTGATTGCTGGATGGTTTGACCACTCAAACGTTATAGACCAGGCAGAGACAGTATGGCGACGAATGAGTTAGGATATAGCCATAAAACGGCATGTATACAATCCAAGCTGTGCAACAGGTAAGCACATTAGTAGCATTCGATACCTTTCAGAACATTTACATGTAGTGGAGACTGCGCACCTATTGGGTTTGGCCCTATGTAGTGCAATGTGACGTTCGTATTACATTGATCAATCAACAATTATACAATTACACCGAGCGAGAACAATGTGTGCTACGTTATGAGGTCAGTCTGCAATAGAGATGGACGAGTTTATAACTTGTAATTGGTATCTTAGCGTTTTTATATTTATTGAGTGATAATATAGTACATTCCTTTCCGTGCCAGTATGGGCCCCAACATTACTACATAAAAAAATAAAAACGTAATTTTAGAAACACTCACAGTCTTTTTTATTTAACATGCACTAAAAAAAACCACAAATAGAATTTTAACTCAAATAGTATTACATTAGCCATGCAAGTTCAAAAAATGTAACAAGCAATTTTGACAAAACAGAAGCGTCGTGGAGTCGTTTAAGCGTATATAGCCAACCTCCTCTCCAGCTATAACTACGCCCCCCACTACCTAACGCCTCCCCCCCACCCGTCGCCTTAACTGACAACCTATTTAAACCGCCAGAACGTCTACCTTTTCCCCCATGCCGAATCCCAGCGCCTCATCGCCTTTCGCCGTACAAGGCTGAGAGTATACATATGCCACTCGACTACACACTCACTTTGTTACGCTTATGCCTAGTTTACCATAATGTACCTCAGTATTTTGTTATTCACTTTTGTGGTGTGCAGTGTAATATGCGTAAGTTCGATATTAATTTAAACCATGGTGTATGAGTACGCGGCCACAAGCGCGCACAGTTTGTGAGAGGAAACCTAAAGAGCCCTAACACTATCAGCGAACAAGTATGCGTCTTAAATGAAATTGTGGCATACTTACACCTCTTCTCTCCTCCTCCACTCTCTCAGTCTCACATCTAGAGGGGGGTGGCGGGCTTCCTGGTCCGGACCAAATAAATCTGCGGGACAAATCTTATAACACAAGCCGCAACAACCATTAATAATTACTTCATACTGAGATTTCAAGTCTAAAGAGAAGAAAAACAAAGCGAAAGCACGTATCATTAGTAAATTATCAGTAGACCCGAATACCATGTCACTGACAATAGACTAATAGCGTCGTGTTTGTGGTACTATTTTGAAAATCTGATTAATTTGTGATTATTACTAATTTAAGCCAGGGGACTCTTCTCCCCGGATTAGGTTCCAGACCTACACAAAGGCTGAGATGTGCATCTGCCACCCGGAAAGAGCCGCGTTTGGTTTTAGGCAACTTGAAAATATAAGCTACAACCAAGGCGTGGGGAAAAGGGGGTCATTTCAGTTTACAGTCAAACCATCTCCTTTTGAGTGAGACGTGTAGCTCGTATATACGCAGCATGGCACTCTTGGAATTAAGAGTTGCCACATCTTAAACTTTTTAGCACCATCGCAAGTCCTGGAAAGTATTTCCTCATTAAAACTATTGGTTTTACTTCGTGTGAACTATTTCTATACATGAAGCAATAACCAACCCCGGTCAAACTCGTGTGACGGTGTTTTTTAATATATAGTGTGCTGTATTATCCGTCCGTACCCGAATGAGCAGATAGAAGTACATTCCTTAGCGAGTTGAATTTTTGGTTTCTGTCAATTTACTACAGTGCAATTCAAACTGTTCATAGAACACCGTCATTTGAACACGCTTCTTCTTTTTGATTGACATTGTAGCTATTTTCGGGGAGAGTCAATATATAAACAACACAATTTTTTCAAACACGGTTTGCATTCCTCAAGCTGTGGTACCAACGTATACACGTGTGCCGAGAATCATTAAGATTCGATTTTACGTCTTCAATTTTTAAAGTTCTTTGATGACGAAACATATTCGCGTGAAATGGTGCGTGTGATTATCTTTGTAATAGAATGTTTCCCTTGATTAATAACGTGGTTATAACAAAAAAGCTTCTCAGTTTGCATTGATTTGTGTTCATCGGGGTGAGTGTGCGATCATAGATGAGCTGGCCGTGTTCCCGAAAAACTGGTTTTCAGGAAGGGAAAACTCTCTACATGTAGTGCTCAAAAACGATATGCCTTCTTCGCCTTAAATTTGTATCGTCATTGCAAAATGATAAAATCACTGGGAAAATTGACACACGTCACGGTCGATAACCTAAATGGAGGGGATAACATCCAGTCAAAACATGACTACATCAGTCTCGGAAATCAGCTACAGTACCAATGGCGAGGAATTACAGACACTCGTTACACCTTTATTACTGTACCAGAGTGATAAATTCATTCTGCATCAAATGGAATTATGTGTCTATGCAAGCGACTTTGATGACCAAAACCGCGGTTGCCATTCAATAGTCCCCTTTCTTTATTTGGGTATCCAAGATTATCGCTAATAACAAGATTAAACATGCCATTCAACCTTTAATTTTATGCAAGTTGCCGGACGGCAATTCCTGATGTGGCACTTGCTCCCCTATTAAGGACACTCCGGGTTTGGGAAAAAATCAAACTGCTGTCGTTGGGTATCCATCGGAAAATCATGGTATCTGGAATGCTCCAATAAACACATTCTTTCATAATCCAGCTCAAGTCAAATTCCGGAATCAAATCCATCAATTGTTCTGATATTTTGTGACAATTGGGTCCATCGCCCCCAACCAAACGAAAAGAAAAAGACTCAATCATTGGAATTTCATTTTTGACCTGCCCAGAACCGGCATTATTAGTTGTAAATCAGAGTTCATCTTGATGTTTTACATGAAGCAAGCCCCAATGTGTTGAATGTTGTTTTTCTGACAGCACAATTACGTAAGTTACATCGTTATAAACTGCTTCTGGGAACAACGTTTTTTGTTAGTTTATGAACCGAAAGGTCACACCCCGAACCCTAATATGTGAGAACAAAAATGGTCGGTAATGCGTCAATACAATAAATTATCCCGGACGGAGGAGCAAGATCGATGAGTCCGTAAAGAAATGCGTAGTAGATTAGGATAGCATAGACATGCCCATCGTCAAATTATCAGCAATGATGACTTGTTTTGTTCAATTATAATTGATTTCACTTTATCCTTGACGGCACTGTATCATGTTTTGCATACTGCTGTCTCGTATTTGCAAGAGCGATGGGTATATTTTGAAGCAACATGTGTGGGGAGTTCCGACCAGCCTAACCAGATGATAAGTCGCGCTTGCGAATTCTGGTTGTAGCCATAATTACTTGAGATACTTGAACTGTTGCCATTAGTCCCTCTTTACATAGTACATAGCACATAAGGAGTCATTGTACAAGTGTATAGTTTTTGCCTTGTCCTCGTCACATAGCACTTAAGGAGTATTTGTAACAGGTATAGGTTTATGCAGATGTCATCATCACAAGTAGCACATAAAGATTATTGTAACAGGTAAGTATATTGACTTCGCCTCTGTGCACTCTTCACATAGCACATAAGGTGAGTTGAATTAACAGGGTAAGTTTTGCCTTTTCCTCTCACATATGCACATAAGAGTAATCTGTTACGAGGGGTAAGGGTTTTTTAGGGCGCCTTTGTCCTTATCTGCACACATAGCGACGTAAGTGTATTGTAGCCAAGGGTAAGTTGTTGTCTGCTGAATCCGCCGAGGAGGACCCAGGGAGCTCGAGGAAGGTAAAAAATGATGACTCCAGTTCTAATCATCCTCAATAGCCGCTCTTTAATCTGCTTCAAAATGTCATTATCCCTGTGTAAGGGTTGAGCTTGGTGCGACAATGAAGAAGTGCATGCTTTCTCAGCCTAATGTATCTTCTGTCATTGAAAACATTGGCTCAACAATTTTCCATCTGCAAACAAGGGTCAGTCAATCCCAAAATCAGAACATTTCATGTCATGGTCATGTCCATTTTTGAGCACCATTTCGAATGTCCATGAATGTGCTTTCTTCTCTGGCAGAAATCCAGGTCAACAGTGTCCTGAATAAAAACTTCCTAGCATAAACTCCTTAAACAATTCAAAAAGCGTTGATTTGTTTCTTTTGGTCGATTATTAATATACAGATTACATTGGCAGAATGTTCATTGTCGCCTAATTTGGTGCGCGGTCTGGCCTTTAATTCAGCCGTAAATCTTCGCGTTAATCCAAACCGTTCACCTTGCATTCGTCATTTTCACAAAGAAGATTTCCTTGCTATATGCAGCATCTTGTTATAAGACTCTTGCAACCAACTTCCCACGTTTCAAAACGTAGTTCTCATGTCACAAAACTCTGGATCTCCCACGCCCATGCTGCAATAGCCTCGCCACTCAAGTAAAATCTATTGTTGATCTTTATAGGCTGACAGCGTACATGCCAACGAGAACCCGTTATTTCCACGCCCTTTTTGCCTGACCATTCTAAATACTGAGCCTTTTGTACAAATCAAATTGATAAGGACACTCTTGTATATACAGTATTGTGTTTATCCTCATTATTTCATGCAGTCTGGATAAGTTTTTCAAACCATTTAGTTCAGAATGCGTGAATCTATTATCAGGCCCTCTCAATTCTTTCTTCCTCATGTCCGTCTTGAAATAATATCACAGTTCAGGTATCAATATATCGAACATAGATGGTAAGGCAAGACGATAAGACAGAATTTACAACGATCATGCATAGGATTATCTCTAGAAGCCATCCAAATACGCCCCTGGAGCACAGACATAGCGGCATCTAGATAAAGATTGAAATGCTTCATCGTGGACAATTGCGGCATCTTCTGACAATTCCACGTTGTGTCACAATCGTAAATCCTATTTAATAGATTGTACTCTGAAAATATACATAATTAGCTGTTCACAATTTGACATGACTTCACGTTGTATGTGGACAGGAGTTGTATTATTTACAGTATAAGAAATTTATTGTAAGGTACAACAACAAATATCTATTTGTCGTGCTATTTTCCGATCCTTACAATTTGAACTATGAATGATCTTTGGTCGTATCTTTTTTAAAATAAGCGCTGATGTGGAATATATCCGAGTTGAACCATCGTGTAAATTAGTGTTATATTCCTCATCTGAACTGTTATATTGGTAAAATTTCATTTTATGTTCACTTATTATTTTACGACATGCAAGAATAGTCAACCACACAGTCCATGCATCATGGTACGGATGAACAGACTTCATGTAAAATCCTGGTTTCATATCGATGATCCTGGGATTAACATCACTTAAAAGATAAGCAACGAACGAGATCTTATCAGCAGCATATTCAATGTTTTGTCCTTCCGTCCGTAAAGAAATAAACAGTCATTGTTAGATCATGAGGTAGTCCACGAGTACTGGAATACATGGTTTAGACAAAAGCCTTAGCTTTATCGGTCAACAACAATCCTTTTGTATGTGTCCCTTCAATGATAGATTTAGCTTATGAACACTAAAAACACTTTCTATAAATCAGTGTTATCTCCTCACCCCCCTATCTCTGGGGTTGCTTCCATTGATAACGAGATTATCTCGAAAGTTGTCAGGCCAATTTTTGTGATGTAAGTCATCGTTAATGAAATATCCTGTTTTCCCTTTCCAAACTTGCGGGACGCTAACAATAGCCATTGCATCATGACGACTCTACGACTCCGCTCAGCATGTTTCTTGTCGAATCCTTAAAAGAATGGATGGTACTAAATCACGGAGCGTGTCAACTGTCTTTTGCCTTGTCTGGGCGCACAAACTATCGTTTAAGAGATGATCCATAAGTCCCACAGAAAATTGCTCGAACAGCGCAAACGAACTCCTTTTGTGATTGCGTACAAAAATCAAATTTTCGCTCAACTTGCAAATGTAGACAATCTGTTGCCCGAGGCACTTTAGTAAATATCATTCCCACCAGCAGAATTATGATTAAAGCTACTCACGTCTTGACATCAAAATCTTGCAACTTTCCCCTTAACGAATAGTGATTGAGAAACGCTTTTCTATCCAGGGACGATTGTCGCGATAAATCTCATTTATTATTGTGGTTTCCACCTTCTTCTGCCCAAATTGGAAAAGAATATGGACATAAAAACCGATGGGATAACCATGGGTGTGTGTGACTCACTAGTACTTGAGATTGATGTGATGTGAGTACTTGAGGTGTTCACTTTGTATAACAACCGTAAATCACGAGATCTATAGGAGTCTCACGCATCAGCTGCATCGAAAATACATTTGCCACTTTCATTCCAACAGCCGTCAGATTGTATTTGTCTTCTATCAGAACTGCTGGTGTGCCAAGTGCGAAAAGTTCCATGACTGACGATAATAATTGTTTTACCCGCTTCTTTCTGCTGCTGCCACGCTTGTTCCCTCTTTGTCGTGCATTATTCGAGAATCCCATATATAAATTAAAACGTTAAATGCAAAGCCTAACAAATAAAATTTTAATAAAAGGAAAGAATGCAATGGTAAAGAACAGTGCTGACACAATTCCTAGTACTCGAAATCTCCCCTTGTTTTTCTACTTCGATCGCGGCCAAATAGTAACGTCTTCACTTTGATCAGGTAAAATGCCTACTGAGTCGGCTGCACGCATTCTTCAATGAAACGTTGTACGTACTGTAAATTCTTGGATAAACTACCTTGAGATACGTCAAAGCCATGAACAGATGACCTAAAGTTTACATATTTTCATTCATTCCCATTTTATACAAAGCGTAACTAAAAGACAGATGAACTAGTCAGGATTATGACAGAGAAGGTAGTAGTCTCAGACAATGCCGGTGACAATACGTGCAACACTCAGCTAAACCACGCGTCCGCGCGATACACCAATTAGCTAGCAGATCACGCGTGTGTAACGTGTGGCCACGTATAGGTGCCCATAAACCATTTAATATTTCAGATCGGAGCAGTGTATTAAAATTCACTCTAAACCCATGCCCATAGTTAGGTTATTGAAAAATCGCTGAAAAACCGCTTATTGGGAAAAATAACTGCATTTAGATGGGTCTTTACAGTTTCGCAAAACATTACAGTAACCCCAGACAGCACATGGTTATTAGTAAGTGAACAGGAGTGTTAGAAAGAAATGTGCATATTTTTGAACGTCAAGCCACTTAAGCTCGTTAAATTATCGTATATTTGTCGGTTGATTTGGTTTCCCTTAGGGTTTTGCTGACAAAGAATATGTTAAAAGACGTTAGGGGGGTCGCAAAGGGGGTAGTCTAGGAGTAATTAACAAGTATAATGGGGGAACCAAAATAAGAGGATATGTGGGGGGTTGCCCCCCTGACAGCATGAAATCATTTTTCTGCTCTGTGGGGGGCATTCAAAAATTATTTTTATAACGTGTAAAAAGAAAATAAAAAAGTAGAGGGTGGGGAGGGGGGAGCAAAAGAAAACAACCTTACGTTTCGGAAATTAGCCTACCATGTTTAACTGTCCAAATTGATTGGAGCCGCAACAAATATAATGACTAAACACGCATTGGTCCGGACTAATAAAAGGACCTATGCTTTCTGTTGTCAAGGGTTGAAATCTTTAGGGAAGTGGAGTATAAACTATTTTTGCGAAAAGATGTGAAAGATCGTGGGCGGATTTCATTGGATAGACTGCGAAATATACTCACTTCAGAGCGTGTAGTTTTCGATTGACCACACTAGTTCAAAAAAGTCTTTTGAATAGAAGCAACAGATGCGTTGAGAAGCCAGTCTCCTATTTTTTGCTAAAATAAAAGCCCTGGTAACAATAAATCAGGATGTGTGAATTTGTGCCATTATTTGTTGGGCTGAGTAATTTATTGCTATCAACGAATCTGTGTTAATATTAATTTCCATGAATTGTGGTAAGTCTTGAAATATTCTTATTTATAAATAAAAATTGAATGTGTGTAATATGTTTAATATTTATGTCTGTGTACAATAAGTGTGGTAGTTCCATAGGGGATAGGGTCGGGGAGCAAACATGATGTAAAGCCTATAATGCTCCAGCCTGAACAGAAGGTGTCGTAGGAAAGTAAAACTGCATGGAATGGCCAAACAGTACACTGACACCTAGATTATTGATTAGACAGAAATAATGCTGGAATTGCAGAGGCGTAGTAACCATTAGGGAGGGAAATACTGGTATAAAGTATTTCAGATGAAGCTGACAGTTGGCCTAACGCTCTGAACTCAATGTTTGT
Organism: Oreohelix idahoensis; assembly: GCA_024509875.1. NCBI lineage: Eukaryota > Metazoa > Mollusca > Gastropoda > Stylommatophora > Oreohelicidae > Oreohelix > Oreohelix idahoensis. The sequence continues at coordinate 84,695 of JAMPIV010011245.1, read as the reverse complement.
GATGTATTGTGCTCAGTGTAAAAAGAGAGTATCAATTAGTTATGAAGTAGAAGGTACATCCTTCTTGTTTTCAGGGACCGTGGTCTTGATGGTATTGAGCAGCACCTGGTCAGAGCTTTGCTGAATCCAGAGTCGGACAGGCTACTCCTTGGTCCATTTAGCTATCAGTGAGGTGTTCTCCAGAGCACGGAGGGGAAGAAAATCGAAGCAGAGGAGTCTTTTCCATGCCGCCATCACGCAAGATAAGCTGATGTGGCCAGCTGAGCTCAAAATTATGTACCCCCATCTTAAAATAACATACCTAAAAATAAAATTAAGAGGGGAATTTAAAATTTTGTTTTAATATCAGGAACTGAGAACATCTCCAATACTAGTTCCAATAAAGACAAACTATGAAGTCATGATGACAAATACCAACAGAGCTTGAACAAAACAAAACCAGTATTACCTCATATTACTACTACACAACTGACACACATAGGATACTTTTAATAATATATGTCACTACAATATTCATATTGAGAAATTCTGTACATATAACTTGTAATTAAAATTGATTGTGATTCCTGGTTCCCTTTGTATTTGAATCAGGACACATATTCATTCATGACAGCAATGAATACATATTGTTATTTGAAAAGTTATCAGTGACTCCTTTAAGATATCCTTGTAGAGTGTTTTATGTATGTGAGTGTCACAGTGTTGTCAAGTGTGGTGGAATAAATTAAATTGTTTATCTGTCTGTTGTTGTTATGACTTACACCTCATCATACACATACCCTAGACATACAACGTAGTCATCACACTATTCCAGAATAATTCTGACTGAGATATATAGATATGTGGTAGCAAGTAAGGTTATATATAATACACTACTCTTATTAGATATACATACCTTCACAGCTGATCTCAGTCAGTACACTAAGTCCCCTATAAATATTTATAACATCCCACTTCACCACATATATTGGGGTCTCGCTCTTGGGATTTTGAATCTTTCCCTATTAAAAATATTGGGGGTAATTCACTTAAGGGAATATAAGAATTAAAAGGTATCCTTGGGTGGAATTAAATAAGGTTGAGCTCACGGTGCCTGTGTTGTCCATTAGATATATTTAGAGATTAAATTGTTGGTTAGACATTGTATAAATTTTACATAATAGACAATTGGCGGACCTGGCCAAATTTCGATCTGCTGCTGTTCAGACTGCAAAAGAGTTAGGATTAGATGGGCAAGTTATGGTTGCCTATGTCACTACGGAATGTGACAAATTTATTGAACGCGAAGAAAGAAGATTAGAAAAAGAGGCCGAAAGAAAAGTTAGAGGCTGAAAGGGAAATTAAGAGGTTACAATTTGAGGCTGAGGCTGAGACTAAGAGGTTGCAGATTTGAGGCTGAGGCTGAGACTAAGAGGTTGCAGATTGAGGCTGAGGCTAAGAAATTGGAAGCAGAAGAGAAGACAAAAGATTGTAGCTGCAGCAGAAAGAGAAAGAGAAGAAATTAGCACTGCAGAAAGGGAAAGAGAAAGAAGATTAGCTGCAGAAAAGGAAGAGAGGAAATTAGCTGCAGAAAGGGAAGCAGAAGATAAAAGATTACAAAGGGAACATGCATTACGACTAAGGGAGTTTGAGTTTCAAGGCCATGCTCCTGAAAATGGTGCCAGTCCCTTTGCCTCTGATGCCACTGCTAGCCAGGGAGCCTCAACCTCAGCTATGAATTTTCATTTAGATCATTTTGTTGAGAAAGACGATGATATAGAGAGCTATCTAAATAGGTATGAACTATTAGCTACCACGTATGGGTTAGAGAGAGAAAGGTGGAGCTTAAAGTTATCTCAAGGACTTCGTGGGGCAGCTTATGAAAATTTTGCAAAAAATGAGCAGAGGTGATCAGGAAAATTATGACATGCTAAAGCAGGCTCTTTTGTTAAGATATGAAAAGAATGCAGAATTTTATAGGAAAAAATTTAGGAATGCTAAACTACTGTCAGGTGAAACCTATCACCAGTTCTCTGCACGAATAGAGACATACTTGGAGAAATGGACTTCTCTGGGGAAAACCCAAGATCTTAAGGAAATGGTCCTTATAGAGCAATTAAGAGAGTCCATGGCTCCAGACCTGAGAAAGTTTCTCATGGAACAAGGTGCAGAGAGGCTGGGTGAGTTGCTAAATGTTGCTGAAAGGTATCAAGCAGCTCAAGCAGAGGTAACAGGTAATAAAAAGAAACAAGTGGATAAACTTTAGGGCACCACAGAACTTTAATAAATTTGATCCTAGGGATCAAAACAAAGGTAAGCACCAATTTTGATAGGCCACGGTATGAAAATAAAAATAAAAATATCCCCTACAATTCGATGAAAGGAAATATGATGAAAGAAAATCTTTCAACCAAGGAAAAAGGTGGTGTAAAAAATTGTCAGATGGGGACAATCATGACACTGACCGTTGCAGAAAGGAAAACCTGTGTATATGGGCAACCCTTCAGGTCAGGTCGACCTCAAAGACAGTGAGGAGGATATTATGTTAGATATACCACTCCAGAAGAGATGAGGAAGGCACAGGCTGGGGATAAAACACTCAAGCCTTGTTTCAGAAAATTGTCAACTTGTCATACAACTCCAGGCAAGGGAGATTTTTACATGAAAAACAAGTTGATGTATAGGAAGACTGGAGCTAGATCCAAAGGTCAGGGACAGCTGGTACTTCCTAAAAGATATAGGGCAGTCTTAATAAGGAGCCTACATGTGAAACCAGATGGGACCATGAGAAGATAGGTACCATCATTCAAAAGGTGGCTCACAATTATTATTGGCCCAAAGCAAGATGGGACATTGAGAATTTTGTAGAAAGGTGTAGCATAGCACATGAGGGAACACCCACAAGTGGGAACATGGATCAGGACCTGGACACGGACGCAGCCACGGGGCAAAACTAGGCCTGCTAATAACACAGAAACATAGATTTTGAAAAGTGGACCAAATGGAATGGGAAGCCCCTTTTCACGGACAAGCTTCACTTAACTGTTTTACAATGGCCACTATGCGGAGAGTGCAAAAAGATGTCTTACCCCCCCAGGATAAGCCCGAAAATCCCTCAATCGGACTTAAAACAAAACTGGAGGAAGAGGATGTAGTAGAGAGGAAATCTCTCATCAAGAATTTTAAGTGGGGAGAAAGCCCCAAAAAGAAAAAATTGGTAGCGGTCGTTTTGTGAAACATGATAATTCTGGGAAGAAAAATCATCACTATAAGAGCTTCGAGTGGAAGAGACCATAACCGTGTGCATTGGACAAATAGGTCCACAAATTAAAAGGTCCATATGTAAACTGATAGCTTTGTTAAGAACGTGGACTGATGAAAAGGCAGAGGAAAACATTACATCTTCATACCAATATGTGAATGAGCTGACCACTCGTTTAAAAACTGGGGCTGGAAACTTGCCAATGAAAATTTGAAACAAGCCAGGAAGAAACATGCTGCCTATTATAACAGGAAGGCGAAAGACAGAAATTTGGCTGTGGGAGAAAGGTACTTGCTTCTTTTTGCCCGTGGAGTCAGAATAAAGTTACAAATTGGATGGCAGGGTCCATATACAGTTTTAGAGAAGGTGTCTAGAACAAATTATATAAGATAGATAAGAAGGGGAAAGAAAAAATCTATCATGTGAATCTCCTGAAGAAATAATTGGAAAGAGAACATCAGGAAGAGACACACTTGTTGACCTTGTCCATCGCCATGGAGATGAAAAAGGAACCACTTTCATCATTTGAATATCCATTACACCCCTGTGAGACAGCAGCACAGGTGAAAATCAGTACACATTTAACGAAAACTCAGAAAGAGAGAGTGCAACCGTTTCTAAATAATCATGCAGAGGTGTTAACAGACCGACCAGGGCATACACCCTTATTGGAATATGATATGAAACTGATAGACCCCACACCTGTCTGTATGAAACCATATTCGATTCCGTTTGCTAAGGAGAAAGCTTTGAAGGAAGAGATAGACTAACTATTGAAGTTGAAGGAAATTAATTTCGGAACACAGTGAATCCTCATATATTTTCCGGAGTGTTGTACACTAAAGGAAGCCCTCTGGAGAAACATAGACTCTGTAATAGATTATAAAATAGGACCAGGAAGGAAACTGAATGCTAGATACAGAAGGACAGGTTGGATCCATTGTCCGGATACAAATCAAGCTTGTTTGCCAAGACTAAATAAAGCTAAATGATTTCTCAAAAAGTGGATCTGAGTAAAGGATACTATCAGATTCCAGTAAAGCTGAGCGTTAGACCATACCTAGCTTTTTAAGTGTACCTCAGAAGGTACACTATGAAAGTTTAATAGATTGCCATTTGAGATTGAAGAATACGGCGCCTAAGTGTCTTCTCTAGAATGAATGAGAAAATTAATTGGACTCCCTCTGGAATAATCCATAGCTATAACAAATTTCATGGATGATAATCCTTATAGCAACAGAAACATTTGAGGAACACATTTGACTCTTGAAACATGCTGTTTTGATCTGACTTAGGGAAGCAAATTTAAACCCAGCACCCGACCAACCATAAATTGGTGAGTAGCGTTGTGTATGTAAAGAATTGGCTAATTTTTGGGACACACAGTTTATCAGGGAAACATGACCCCTGACCCAAAGAATTTAGAGAAACTACAGAAAGCCCCGAGACCACAAACCAAGAAGGACGTGAGATCCTTTGTCTCATTATGTGGTTTCTACCAGAAGTATATCAAAAACTTTAATTCCATATGTGCACCGTTAACTGATTTGCCACGTAAAGGACATCCAGATCGCATTACATGGACACCACAATGTGAAATGACTTACCAAGAATTGAAGGAAAAGCTCACAAGTAAACCCATTTTGAAATTACCTGACTTAAGTCAAGAATTCATAGTTGTTTCATTGTTACTTACGGATTGCACGTAAATATAGTGTGGTGATAGGAGTGCAACTCTACACATACAAGAAATCAGATTGCATTGGGATGGTGGAATTAATGACCGAGTAGTGCTTATATGCCTAGTCAGCAGAAAGATTAGAATCAAAGCTGAAATCAACTACTACTCAACTATGCGAAAATATGAATAATGTCCTTGGCAGGTTAATAATGGGCAATAAGAGAAAGTTCAATATAGATGTAATCTTTATAATGGTGAAGCGCAATTTAAGGATGCAAACGGTATCATCAAACCCTTGTATTCGCGTTTCTAGCCAAGGCTTAGGCATGTGAGAACTCCTTAAGGTTACATGCCTATGAGTCACTTGCTTTTTTCTCTGTGGCTGCCACTAATAATTTTAAGCATTGAGTGAGTATACACAATCATGGAAAACACAAAAATTTTGGGAGCGCGTGGATTTCTTTAAGGGGGCCTCCGCCATCCGTGTTATGAGAAATCACCGTATAAACAGCCCATAAATAATAAGTAAGATTCTCCTCTATGGTGTAATATAGAATAATAGGCGACTGACATATAAAATGTCCCTGTTTTAACGAGTGGAGATGTTCAGTGCGTAATTAGATCTAATCCCCATAGTAAAAATTGTAAACCGTGTAAACTTGTAAATCAAAGAGCCTAACAATATAAATTTAGTTATAAGGAGAAGAAGAAATGGTATAAAGAACAGTAGCTGTCCAACAAATGCCTTTACGTCGAAATCCCCCTTGTTTCCTACTTCAGTCGGCAAATTTAACGTTAACGCTTTCCACGTTTTGATAGTAAACAGCCTAACTGGTGAGTTGTCCGCTCGCAAGGGGCGCTTTCTCAATGAGGATACGTTGTAATGTATTTCTTATGGAAAACTTGTGCATAACGCAAGCTGATCAATGTACCCTAAATTTAATAATTCATTCATGTCCATCCATTTTTATAGCACGATCGTAACTAAGTAAGGACAGAATTTACTACAGGAAAAGAGAAAGGATAGGCAGAAATCGGGGACAACAGCAACACTAGAAACACCGCCGCGGATCGACGCGTTCGCGCGAGTAACCACAATTGCATGCCCTCACTCTTGTAGGCAACATCACAAACTTTTGGATATTTCAAAATCGAGAACGAGATTAAAATTCACTACCCCCCTGGACACCATAAGGTTAGGTTATAAATCCTGAAAAACTAAAATAACGCTTATTGTGTAAAGATGACATAAAGCGGGTTTCGACGATATTGAAAAACATGACAGTACCCAGACAGCCCACATTGGATAATTGAAGTTGAAAATGAGGTGGAGTTCTAGATAAAATGCACAATTTGGAAAACGCAGCACCTATCTCCACGTTTAAATTCCGTATATTGATAGTATTCCTGTTATGGGGTTTGCTGACAAAGCACTTAATGTAAAACGTTTACGCAAATAGTCTATTGAATTACCGAAGTTAATCGGCCAAAATAAAATATGCGGGGTGCCATGACGAGTCATGAAATCAGTTCACGCTGCATCATGAACAAGTTTTTTTGTATAAGCGTGTGTTTTGAAAAAACATCTATGAAGGTTAGCGTGGGAAATAGCCTAACCCAATGTTAACTCCTATTTTGATGTTGAGCGCCAACAAATGAAAGGAGTCTAACCACGTATTTGGTTCAGGCACCATATAATACTCAATCTTGTGGTTGTGTGTTCAGGGGGGAAGATCGTTTTTTGAAAAAGGTCGTGTACTTTTTTTATGTATGGAAAAGATATTTTGCTGTGTACACATGGTTGGTGAGATTGGGTCTAGCAGTAGAGCTGCCGAACTGTACTTCAATTCTCAGAGCGTCTGTTCATTTCCACAATACTTGTAAGGTAAAATCACTTTTTCTAAGAAAGTCAGTTGCGTATTGAGCCAACAGTTGGTATATTTTTGTGTAATTAAATCTAAAGCCTGGGACAGATCGTGCATAAGAATCGGAGGAGTTTGGTGCTTGTCATACTGCATTTTGCCCAGGTCACAGAAGCGAAAAGGTTCGATTTATCTATTAGATTCTCCTATGATGAATTGTGGTAAGGTGTAAGCTTTGAAATTATACAATAATTTTTTTTGACAAATGAAAAGTGTGAATTGTTTAAATTGATAAATTACTGTTTGCTATGATACTGTTGTGTGGGTTTCGAAGTTAAGCGAAACATGGTCGTATAGAGCCTATAGTTGCTTACAGCGTCTGAGAACATGAAGGTCTATAGTTGTGGAGGAAAAGTAATAAAAATCTGCAAATGTGCAGTGTGTCTAAACAGTACACTGTACATCACCGTTAGATTATTAACTAGAAGAGAAATAAATTTGCTTGAATTCGCAGAGGCGTAGGAAACCATTTAGGGAGGGAATACTGTGGATGAAAAAAATGTATTTCGCAGAAGAACAGCTGACAGTTGGCTCGTAACCGGCACCTACTGAACTCATGTTTGTTAATGTATTGTTGAGCACAGTGTAGTCACATTGGAGTAATAACTATTAGTTATCGATAACTGCGGTATAAGGTGTACAACCCAACTTATGTTACAGTGGACCGTGGACTTAAAGTTAGTTGTAGCAGCACCTGGTTTCAGCACCAGTTGCGCGTTGAAGCCAGAGGTGGACAATGCAGTACTCCTTTTGGGAGCATATAGCAAACCAGAAGATTGATTTCTCTCAGAACCAATTAAAAGTAATCAAGCATCATGTGAGCTCCTTATACTGCAGTCAATCACCACGCAAGCTAAGAGATTGTGGACCATGTTAGCTCAACATTAATGTACCCCACTCTCTTTAAAATGACACTCAGGGGTAGGGGAGGGAAAATTAAAGAGCAGGTGGAATTTAAGATTGTTGTTGGTAAAATACCAGAGACTGAAATGAACGTGCGACCAAAACTAGTTTCCAATAGAAAACAAAACTGGGACAGTGAAGTCCATGATAGACCTAAATACCATAGACGAGAACTTGTGAACAAAAGCAAAACCAGGTAGAATTGACCACATAAAACATCGAGCGGAAACAACTAGCACACAGCATAAGTGGATACCAATAACTAATATATTCACTACAGAGAAATCAAATTAATAAATTCATGTACCGATATACTTGGTAATAAAAAAATTGATTGATTTCGTGAATTTGCCTGGTTCCCTTATGTATTTCTTTGAAATCATGGGGGGAACAAACAATATACATTTTTCATGGACCAAAGGGCTACTGAAATACATATTTTGGTTATTTGGAAAAATGTTAATCAGGTGACGATTCAGGTGACCTCCTGTTAAAAAAGATTAAATTTTTCGCATGCTTAGGGGAAGTCGTTTTTATTATGTATTGTGGAAAGGTGTTTCCCCCCCACAAGTTGGTATGTCAAAAGCTGTGGTGGGGGGGAAATAAATTAAAATTTTGGATTCATTAATCTCGGTCTGGGGGGTTGTTTGTTTATGGGGACTTTTACCCATCATCATACACCATTTCAATAGACATTTTTACACTTATCATCACACAATCCAGAAAAATTCCGTGGACCTAGAGGTATACATGGATGTGGCAGTAGAGTGTAAGGTTCATCTATAAAACACTAATCTTATTAATATAGAATACCTTCACTAGTCATATCTCATCATACAGAAGTCCCCCTATATAAAATATATTTCAGAACATCCCACTTTAACCCAACATATAATGGTGTCGTCTTCTGTCCTCGTCCCACGGAATTTGGAATCTGTTGCCCTAATGAACAGAAAATTTGGGGTAAACACACATCAGGTAATAATAATGAATTCAAAGGGTAGCGCCTTGGGTAAAATAAATAATGGTTAGCTCACGGGTGCACCCAGTTATGTCTAGAGTAAATTAGTCATGAGATAAAATTGGTTCTAGGACCAATAAACATGTTATACATGATCTGCCGACCTAGCAAAAATATCTATCAGCACGCTGTTAGCAGTCACGTGCTGAAAGAGTTAGTGAATGGACGGACAAATTATGAATTCATATATATGTTCAACTACTGTGTCTGAATGTTGATACAGATATAGGTTAAACGGGAAGAAAGAAGATTAGAAAAAGAGGGCCTAACGAAAGATAAGTGGAATCTGAAAGATTTCGTCCGAAGTATCACAGAGAAATAAACTAAAAACGAGATCTGGAAGTAGTTTGCATGTATTGAGGCTGAGTACGTCTAAAGAGTTTGCATAATTGAGAGCTGAGGCTAAAGAAATTTGTGGAGGCAGAAAGAGTAAGACACCAGTCGAATTACAAGCTGCAGACAACGTGGAAACCCAATAAGAAATACCAAGATTTAAGCTGCAGAAAGGGAAGCCGAAGAAAGTAGGATTGACACGGCCGAATATGTGGAAGCAGAAAAAAAGTAGGGAGAATACGATTACACAAGCTAACATGGATTTATACGACTAAGATGTGAGTTTTTTGAGTCTTCAAGGCCATTGCTACCATGAAGAAATGGTCAGCCATCCCCGTTTGCGCTCTGATGCTACTAGTGCTATCCATGGAGCCAACCTCAGCTATGTTGAATTTTCAATTAGGGTATCATATTATGGTTTACGTAGGAAAGACTAAGATATAGTAGAGCTATATACAATATGGTAAGTCTACTGATTACGCAACCACATATGGGTTAGAGAGCGAAAGGGGAGCTTAAAGTTAACTCAGGGTACTTAGGATGCGGCAGCTTTATTGAAGTTTTTTGCAAAAAATGAGCATATGGTGAATCAGGACAAATCTCTTAATGACATGTGCTAAAGACAGGCTTTCTTTAGGTTTTGTTTAAGATATTAACAAAGAAATGTGCAGAATATTACTAGCGTGAAAAAAATTTAAGGAAAGCAACGTAAACCTGACTTGTCAGTGAGAAACCTAATCATCACATTCTCTGCCCCGTTAATAGATAGACGACATACTTTGGATGTAATGGACTTCCTCTTGGGGAAAAACCCAAGTAATCTCTAATGAAATGGTCCTTTATCAGAGCAGGCTAAGGAGAGGTCCGATGTCTTCCATACCCTGAGAAAAGTTTCTCAATGTGAAACAAGGTTGCAGCAGAGAGCTGGGTGAGTTGCGAAATCTGGATTGCTGAGAAAAAGCGTTGATCAGAAGTCAAGCAGCTCAAGCAGAGGTAACAGGTAATAAAAAGAAACAGGTGGATAACTTTAGGTAGGCACCAACATAACTTTAAGTAACACTATTGTAGATCCTATGGATCAAGAAACAAAAAGGATAGCACCCCAATTTTAGATGGCCACGGTATGAAAATAAAAATAAAGATTCCCACAATTCGCGATTTAAAGGAAATTTATGATGAAAAATAAAATCTTAATCAACCAAGGAAAAAGGTGGTGTAAAATTGCAAGTTTGTCAGCAGTTATGGACCAATCATGACACTGACCTGATTGCAGCGAAGGTGAAACCTAGTGTATATGGGACAACCCTTACAGGTCAGTCGACCTCAAGACAGTTTAAGGAAGGCTAATTCTTATGCGGCTTGAAGTACACCACTCCAGAAGTGAGATGAGGAAAAGGGTGGAAGGCACAGGGCTGTGGTACATAAAACACTCAAGCCTCTTGATTTCAGAAAAATTTGTCAACTTATGTCAATACAACTTGCCAGTGCAAGGAGGAAGTATTTTTACATGAAAAACAAGTTGGACTGTATATTGAGAACTTGACCTATTATCCAACTGGGTAGCAAGATCCAAAGGTCAAGGGACAGCTTGAATCTTCGCTAAAGAGATATAGGCAGACCCAGTACTTAATAAATGAGCCTACATGTGAAACCAGATGTGGGTTGACCATGAATAAAAATAGGTAAGGTACCATCATTCAAAAAATCGTTGGCTCACAATCAATTAGGATAATTGGCCCAAAGCGAAGATGGGACACTTGAGCGAGAAAATTTTACGTAGAAATGGAGTAAGCATAGCCACATGAGGGATGACACCCACAAGATGGGGAACATAGGATCAGGTGACCTGAGACACGCCACGGGGCAAAAATTCAGGCTGAATTAATACAAAAGAAAAATAATTAAATTTGATAAAGGTGAGACCAAAGATGGGAATGGGAAGCCCCTATTTTCACGGACAATGCTATCCACTATAACTGTTTTTTACAATGGCCACTATAAAGTCGGAGAGTGCAAAAAGAGATCGTCTTACCCTAACCACAGTGAGATAATAAGCCGACAATCCCCTCAATCGAGACTTTAAACTAACTGGCAGTGAGTGAAGAAGTAATCTGTAGAAGAGGAAATCTCTCATCAAGAACTATTTAAGTGAGAGTGGTGAGAAAAAGTCCCCAAAAGAAAAATTGGTATGCTGGTCGTTATTTGATGAATGAGTATAACTATTCACTGTACGAGGAATAAATCATCACTATAGTCAAGCTTCAAGTGGAAGAGTGACCATACGTGCGGCGTGGGAGTCTTGCATGGACACACAAATAAGCGTCCACACAATTAAAGGTCCATAATTTAGTACATTGTTAAGAAACAGTATGGACCTGACGGAGATGAAAAAGCAGAGGAAATATACATTACATCTTCCAAATACCAATCAATGGTGAAACTGACTGACCACAGTTTCGTTATAATAAAAACTGAGGCTGGAACACGTTGCCAATGTAAAATTTGTGAAACAAGCCAGAAGAAACATGCTGCTCCTATTAATAACTTCAGGCGAAGAGGCGAAAGAACAAGAAATTTGGCTGTGGGAGAGACAAGTTACTGCTGTCTTCTTTATGCTCCGGGTAGTGCAGAATAAGTTACAAATTGGATGGCAGGGTCCATATACAGTTTTAGAGAAGGTATCTAGAACAAATTATAATCATGAGAACTAAGAAGGGTGAAATAAAAAATAACTATCATCAGGTGAATACTCCTTGAAGAAATATTTGGTGAAAGAGAACATCAGGGTGAAGAGACACACTTGTTTGACCCATGTCCAACGCCATGGAGATGAAAAAGGAACCACTTTCATCATTTGAATATCCATTACACCCCTGTGAGACAGCAGCACAGGTGAAAATCAGTACACATTTAACGAAAACACAGAAAGAGAGAGTATCTGTGCAACATGGGTTCTAAAATAATCATGCAGAGGTTGTATAACCCAAGACAACGACCAGGGACATACAAACTATTGGAATTGCTGATATGAAAACTGATTAGACCCTCCACACCTGTCTGTATGAAACCATATTCGATACTCGTGATAGCTGGACTAAGTGAGCCATAAAGTGTGCTTTATGAAGCTGTGACACGTAGATCATAGACCTATCATCAATTGACGAGGAGTGAATGAAATAATTTCACGCACAGAGGAATCGCTCATATGACTAGTTTAATCCGGCTGGTTGTTACGCTTTAAGGAATCCCCCTCTGGAGAACTATAGACTGCATGATAATAGATTACGAGGAGACCTTGAATTGCTATATTACGAGAACGGACAGTGGTGGAATTCCATATGCCGAGACGGATACAAATCAGCTGTTTGCCAGACTAAATAAAGCTAGAAATCATTTTCCCCTCAAAAGGGTGGAACAGAATAATAAAAAGGATACATATCATATTCGAGTTGGTAACGCCTGGATGTTATTTAGACCCAAATAAGGACCATAGCTCTTTTGAGTACCGTCAAAAGGACCTAACTATGAGTTTTAATAGATTAGCCATTTGCTCGATTAAGGGATTGAAGAATGCCGGCCCTAGTTGGTTCCCCCCCTTCTCCTAAGAATTGATTGAAAGAAAAATTATTTGGAATCCCTCCCTTGAATAAACCCTGTGTTTTATAACCAAAATTTTATTTGGTAATGATGATAAATCCTTATAGGCAACTGGAGAAACATTTATGAAGGTGAACACATTTGACTCTCTGAAACAATGCTGTTTTAGTGATCGACCTTTAAAAGTGAGGCAAAAATTTATTACGACATCCCCGACCAAACCCAAAAATTGTTTGCGTTTGTGGATGTAAAGAAATTGGAAATTTTTTTGTGGACACACAGGGATGCAAGTTTTGATATCAGGGGGGGGGGGGGGGAATGACATGACCCCTGACCCGCAAAGAAGATTTATTAGATAAAACTACATGTGAGAAAGGCCACGAAACTCCCGACCATGCGAAACCCCAAGAAGGAACGCGTGATGATCCTTTTTGTCTGCATTAAAGTTGGTGTTCTATCTCTCACCCGAGAATATAATAGGGTTCAAAAACGAAGAACTTTAATTTTCCATATGTGCACCGTGTTAAACAGAATTTGTGGCCTCACGTAAAGGTACAGTCCAGAGCATCGTGCATTACCATTGTGTGTACACTCCACAAGGTGTGAAAATGACTTAACCAAAATTTTTGAAAGGAAAAGCTCACAAGTAAAACCCCCCCATTTTTATTGGAAATTACCTGACTTTAAGTCAAGAAATTTTCATATGTAAGACGAGGACGGATGCAAGTAAATATTGGGATTCTGGTTGCAAACTCTAGACTAAACAGTAAATCAGCATAATGCATTCATGGATTGGGGAATTAAGCCCATAAGTGGGCATATGCTTAGCCGAGAAAGGTTTTTAATAAAAGGCTGAAAAAAAAAATCAACTACTCAACTAGCGAAAAACGGAGAATTGTCAGCTCAGCAGTAATATGGGCAAATAAAGAAACATTTACAAGGTATTTTATCCATGATATGGGAGAAGGCATCAAAATAAGTAGCAAACAGAATTTCGACACAACCTTTATATCGTTTTTTTTTAGAAGCAGCCCGGCTACAAGTAACATGAAGAAACTCTAGGTTACTCCGATGGTCCGCTTGTGCCCTTTTGGCTCCCTATAATTCATTTAAGCATTGAGTATAGTATCATGAAAAACCAAAAATCCATGGGGGCGCGGATTTTTTATAATGGGCCGCCAACCGTGTGAAACATTTTTGAGAATAAAATCGACCGTAAACCCCAGAAATAAATAATAAAATATTTTCTCTATGGGTATATAGTAGTAAATAAAGGACTGAACATATAATGTCCTTGTTTTTTAAGAGGGGGGATAGGTTTCCGTGAAATATTCTAATCCACAGCATAATATAAATATTAGGTAAACTTATGTAATTATGGAAATCCTAAACAAAATAAAAATTTAAATAAAAGAAGAGCAAGGTAAGCTAATGGTAAAAAAAATACAAGTGCTTGTCCACAATTCCAAGTGAATGAACTCGAAAAGAAAAATCCCCTTGTTTTTTCTGACTCCGACGTCTGCAAATATGTGGTTAACTGCTTTTTTGAGGTTCCCCCCCCACGTTGATGCATAAAAAGCCCTATAACTAGTGATGTACCCATGCCCCACGGCCTTTCTTCAAATGAAAAACGTGTGGGTACTGCATTTCTAATGAAAAACATTGAAAGAACGTACTAGGGCGGTAAACTGACCTAAATTAATTCCTAAACATTAATTCATTGAAATACCTGGGGGGGGGGGGGGGGGTGGGGGGGGGGGGGGGGGGGGGGATACTAGCGTTAATTTTAACCACGGGCGTAACGAAAAATGAACAGAATGGACTAAAGGATAGAGAGAAGGGGAGAGGGCAGAAAGCGCTGGAACACCTGCAACACTAAACACTGCCCGTCACGCGCGATACACAATTGCTGCCATCACGCGTGTAAGGCCACATGCACTAACTTTACTTCAAATCGACAGTGATAAAATTCACTACCCATAGACCAGAGTTTTTTTAGTCTTTAGTTTTTAAAAATCCTAAAAAAAACGCTTATTGGGAAAAGATGACATTAGATGGGTTTTACGTTTGAGAAAACAATGGACAGTACCCAGACACCACATGGGATCTTGAAGTGAAACAGGAGGTGTATAAAGAAATTTTATGCACATTTTGAACGCAAGCCACCTAGCTCCCTTAAAATTTTTGTAATATTTGTGGGGATTCCTTAGGGTTTGCATGACAAAGAATATGTAAAAAAATGTTAAAACGTTACGCAAAATAGTCTCAGGAAAGCATTACCAAAGTTATGGCCAAAAATAAAATAGTGGGGGGTGCCCTGAAAAAACAGCATGAAATCATTTACTTGCTCATAAAAATTTTTTTTATAAACTGAGGTTTTTGAAAAAACAAATTAACGTTTACGGAAATAATAGCCCCATACCATGTTAACTCCAAATTGATTGAGCGCAAACAAATGAAAGACCTAAACACGATTGGTCGGGGCTAATAAATACTAACATCTTGTGTTGTCAGGGTGTAAACGTGAGAAAGGGTGTACAGTATTTTTCATGGAAAAGATGTGTATACGTGTGTAGGATGTATTGGGTAAGTCAGAGCTGGCGAAACCAACTAATTCAGAGCGTTAGTTCATGCGTGCCACATAACAATTTAAAAACCAACTAGGATAGAACATCAAGTGCGTTGAAGCACCAGTGTATGAATTTTTTGCTAATTAAAAATAAAGCCTGGAGGGTACACTGTCGCTGCAGAACTGATCGGAAAGTTTTGTGGCTGTATTCATATTGTCCAGAATTCATTGCTAAACGAACCGTATTAAGTGTTGATAAATTTATCCATGAATTGTGGGTTTAAGCCATGAAATATTCAAATATCTTTTTTAAATAAAAATTGAATGTAAAAATTAGATAATTTATGCCTGTATAATATAAGAGTGATAGTTCAGTAGGCGAAACATGATGTAAAAAGCCTATAGTGCTCCAGCCTGAACAGAAGGTGTCGGAGGAAAGTAAAACTGCATGGAATGGCCAAACAGTACACTGACACCTAGATTATTAACTAGAAAGAAATAAATGCTGGGGAATATGCAGAGGTCGAGTAGTAACCATTAGGATAGGGAAAACTTATGGTAAAAAAGTATTTTCAGAATGAAGCAGACAGAGTTGGCTGCCTATACGCACTCTGAAACTCAATGTTTGTGATGTATTGTGCTCAGTGTATAACTAGAATATCAATTAGTTATGAAGTAGAAGTTACAACCTTCTTGTTTTCAGGGACCGTGGGTCTTAAAGTTATTGAGCGAGCACACCTGGTCAGAGTATGCTTTGCTGAAAGCCAGAGGTGGACAGCATACTTACCCTTGGTCCATATAGCAACCATTGGGGGTTGGCTCCAGAACTCATTTAATGTAATCAAGCAGAGGAGTTTCTTTTTTTCCTGCAGTCATCACGCAAGATAAGAGAGTGTGGCCAGGTGAGCTCAAAATTATGTACGCCCAGCTTAAAATGGCCTTGTAAAGATAAAATTAAGAGGGGAATTAAATTGTTTTTAATACCAGGAACTGAGAACATCTCCAATACTAGTCCCAAAAGACAAACTATTGAAGTCAAGATGACAAAGACAAACAGAGCTTGAAAAAAACAAAACCCGTATTACCTCATATTACCACTACACAACTGACACACATAGGATACCATTAATAATATATGTCACTACAAGAATCATATTGATAAATTCTGTACATATAACTTGTAATTAAAATTGATTGTGATTCCTGGTTCCCTTTGTATTTGAATCAGGACACATATACATTCATGACAGCACTGAATACATATTGTTATTTGAAAAGTTATCAGTGACTCCTTTAAGATATCCTCTTAGAGTGTTAAATGTATGTGAGTGTCACAGTGTTGTCAAGTGTGGTGGAATAAATTAAATTGTTTATCTGTCTGTTGTTGTTATGACTTACACTTCATCATACACATACCCTAGACATATAACGTAGTCATCACACTATTCCAGAATAATTCTGACTGAGGTATACATATGTGGCAGTAAGTAAGGTTATCTATAATACACTACTCTTATTAGATATAGATACCTTCACAGCTGATCTCAGTCAGTACAATAAGTCCCCTATAAATATTTATAACATCCCACTTTACCACACTCTTCAGTTTCCTTTTCGCCCAACATACGATAAGCATGAGCGTAAACATTATTTTGCCTGATCAAAGTATCAAGATTAAATCCAGAGTCTATGACATATAGCTGGGCACAACGACGTGTTTCTCCATTTTCAGGATGCATGTGTCCAGTACGATGATAGATCTTTCCACGCACTCTGAACACATATGGTCCACGTCCAACGAAACGATCTATTTGGGCACCCATGGATGCAAAGGCCAAGGCTGAGTTATAGGAACGGATATTTTCCTTAAAATGTCCATGTTATCGATGCGCTGGGTTGCTCAAAAGATCCTTGAGATAAGGAGGAAAAGGACGTCTATAATCTCCTTCTTGCTCCAACAGCACTGTATCTTTATGGCAGCAATATTTGAGTGTACCATCGGTTGATAGTTCCAATCGAAAATTGAGAGAGTGACAGAACTTACACTCCTGATCCACTGGACCACAATTGTGTACAGCAACTGCATTCTCATCAAAGGCATCATGATCTGGAATTGTTGGACTACGTGCAACTCTTGATCGTCTCACTTGTTGTGCAACTGCTGTTCTACGTTCAGTTTTTTCTTCCGCAGTCTCATTTGCTCGTTTTGATGCACTAAAATGGCCAACACGAAAAGATTTTGCAGCGTGTTGAGATTTATGCTCTTCCGCAGACTGATTTGCTCGTTGTGACTGACGCTGTGCTTGTCTTTGTGTTGCTGCATTTTGTCGTTGTATTGCTGCTTCTTGAATAATCTCGCCTGCTCGTTGGGACTGACGTTGTGTTTGCCTTTGTGCTGTTTCATGTGGTCGTCGCATTGTTGCTTCTTCTATAGTCTCGCCTGCTCGCTGCGATTGACGCCACCATCTTTTCCTGTTAGTAGCTGCAGATTGGGCAGCCATCTTATCATCTTGATCATTATGTGTCAAACCGTTCAAATACAATTCACTTTGGTACGTTATTTGCTCATGCACACTAATTTTTCTTTGTCGAGAGCTACTAATTTCGTGAAAGAATAAAAAAATAAAATAAAGTAAAACCAAAGTATTTGTTTTATAAAACACCCACGCCGCGCAAGTTGCACACCGTGCGTTGCATACTTTTTTTTCCGGCGCGAGTTACTATTTTGGGTGAGACCGACCGACGTAACATACATCGGTATGCGCAATGTGCCACTACTGCTGTTGGCTTTTGCCTTCTTGCAAGAAGCTTATGCTAAAGTATAACCTGTGCTCTTGCAATGATAGTTGCTGTGACATTAAGTTTTACACGATGACTTTTGTTATAATCATTATTTCTTCTTTCACTCCCTAAGGAGCAAGGGTGTAGTCGATGTAGCTGACCTCCTTTGAGGAAAACTGCACCAAAGTATGCAAGTGCTCTTTTGGACTCCGGAACAACGCTCAGAGCGTTGGTCAGATTTGACACCGGTGCCAAAACAACTCTCTGAGCGTTGTTTTTTAGTCTATCACGAATTAAAATTACGGCACAGGGTAGAAAATAATTGCGGAGTCAAAGAGTTAAAGTAGTTTATGTAGCAGTTGGTGTTACATGATGAGGTTGCCAGTCTGATGTAGAAACTGGTTAGTCTTATTTATTCATTGTCTACTCATAGCAGGCCCTTCGAGGAGGGGGGAAGGGGGCAGGGGGTTTATTTAGCCCGGGCCTCAACTAACAGGGGCCAGCACTTCAGTCAAGGTTGCAAGTTCCTCCACTTTTTACGCCTCTTCCCAAAGAATAAGGGGGCCTCAGAAAATGAAATGGCCCGAGCTTCATATAAGCTCACGAACAGCCTGTATCAAATACTTACGAGAAATACAAGTGGCACAAGGGTTCATTGACTTTGAGCCCAGACGGATGAGACAAGAAATGTTTCCACAACATGAGAGAATATATCGAACTCTGGCAATCTCATCGTCAGAAAACACTGCTAAAAAAGCTACGATTGCTTGAGCACATGCGTGCTTTGTTTAGTCTTCCTGCAAGAGGATTCGCTGCATCGGTGGCTTCGTGACCCATAGGGAGGGACAAGGAGAAGAGATAATGAAAACAAATGTAGGAGGTTTGTCAGAACAAAGCCAGTTTAGATCGTTGGTAGTAGATCCATATAATGGAAAAACATATAGAGCTTGACGTTGAAAACCTAGTTCAGAAACGTAGATAGTTATAACGATAAAACAGCAGAAAAAAATAAATTATATCAGAAGTAATTAGCAACATCGAAGATCGCATATACGATACAAGCAAACGATAAAAATCAAACAGGAGAAACTCCCTGAGACTTGCGTCCATTGGACGGAGACGGAGAAATCTAAAACTCACGACACGCGCATACATACAAGCGTATCGTTTTACCAATTGCTTCGCGTGGCACATATTTTTGGCAACTATAACCTACAAAAAGTAACTTCTTTTACCGTACTGTAAAACATGCATTCTATGCGAACTCTTGGATTAATCAGCCAGCTTCTTTGAGGTTTTGGTAAATCAAGTAAATGTTGTATACTTTTATAAAAGCGGTCCGAAAACTTAACAGTCAATAGTTTACTAATGTGGCACGATGTTAACTAACTATATTATAAAGATCGCCAAGGACCGTCAGTTGCGGAGAGATATAATCGCCTACTTCAATAGGCACGATACTTGATTATAAATATACAAAACAACTAATATCATTTTATCAGAACTAATACAGCGACCTTGACGCTGATTCTGAATTTTTCAAACTGCTTTTAAATTTGAGTTCTCCAATTCTGTCTTTCTATTTGTGTCAAAAAGAAGCAATTTGTTTCTTGTTTGTTTGACTGTTTGTTTCGTTTCCTTTTTTTTAACGGGGTTTGGTTTGGTTTGATTTTAAGGACTATCTTCATTGCGCACGGACAAATGCATCAGTGCTCCGATCTCCTCCCTTAGATCACACAAGGAAGATCTCAGCACAGTGCACGAACTCCGTAGCACCGGCGAGAATCCCATTGTGTGTATACAGAAATCACACATTCTATAAATATTTTTGTGGTGGGTAGGTTTCCTAGTTTCTAAATTTTCCTAGGGCAGCGGCGGTATGGCCTACACTTTACAACTTACAACTACCGAGGGATTTTTAACGTGCAGAATTTGCACACGGGATCTCCTATTTTCCGCCGTTATCAGAGAAGGCTAGGCATCCGATCTCACTACCTAGAAGACCAGGGGGCAGTATGACACCATTAGGGACAACTGGTTCTGAAAAAAAAATTCAATAAATGATATACCCTCTACTGGGAACCGAACCTGGCATTACTAGAATTCGAGGCAGACGCCATACCTCTTAGCTATTCCGACCCCAAGCGAGGTAAGGTACTGAATCGATCGGACCATTAGGTGACGTTTTCTTGCATAAAGGCCTTCCACCTAAAAGACGTGCAAGCCATATGGAAAATGAGACGTTTGTACGGACAAAATATATTCTTGAATATGATGACCGGGAGTAGGTAGCTGAAACAAGAACATCCCGGGGGTATCTGATGAGAAAAAGACATAATATGATTTCTACCCCCTCAGGTATGTTGTAAAACATGTTTATTGTGAAATTAGAACATGTGCTCACAGCTTGCAAGAGCGATACACATGACGCCACAACAGAGTACTAAATGAGCTGGCTGCTACAACAGACCTGGCAAGTGTGAAGGCGAACAGCAAAGTCTGACTGAGTACTGCAAATACACACTTTCTGAGAGCAGGGAAGTCAGCATATCCCAAACCGAGTAAATCAAGTAGCAGTTTACCATCTCTTCTTGACTGCAAGTGACTGCGATATGGAGTAGACCTACCTGGGCTAGGGGCATATCCAGAGAGTATCAGAAGATCTCGAAGACGGCCAGATATATTGCTGCATTCCTCATCATCGCACCAGATTATAATGATTGAGCTGATCGTGCCATTTGAATCCAGATTGGACGAGCAACACTCGTTCAAAGTGGCCAAGTATAATGATCTGGCCACGGAAGTGAGACACGATGGGTTCACTGCAAGAGTCATCATGGCTGTTGAGGTGGGTGCAAGAGGTCTCGTGGTTGCCTTAGTGTATGATCTACTAAAACTGTTGAGGTTGAGGGGACAGTCAAGAACAAGGGAATTTAAGAAACTCATTAAAACTGAGGAAAGGACATCGTGCTAGCTGTGGACCAACCGCAACGGGTTATGGAAGTCGGGACAGTAATTTGTTTTCAACATAGGGGTTACTTTCACAATTGCCTCCAGCTGGAAGAAAATAGGAGTGAAGTTGAAAGCTGCAAACAAGGGGGAGTGGGTTCAATTCTCTGCACAAGACAACAGGAGGCTACCACTTGAGAGTCATGACCCAAGTTGTCCCCCCAACCTTAGTGTGGAAAGGAGATTAAGGGGCCGAAACGCTTGATCGACTGGGGGGAATACTTCTGATGATCATATTGCCTCCTGTTGTATCGCTCTGTATAGAGTTTCCTATCATCATGGCGCTAAAAATCTCTTTAGGTAAAATAAACTGGTACAAAGCCACCATTGCTGCAGTATGGCCTGTGACATGGTCTTTGACACATGTTTCTTGCAAAGTGGTCAGCAGTAGTAGTGATTCTATGCTCTGTAAGGAGCGAAAGGATATGAATAAATAACAAGAACTTCAAAAGGCACCAAGATGTTTGAAACTACTGAGTGGGTGGGAACAGGTTTCATATCATCTTTGTTTGTTTCCATGGTGAGACAAGGTGATACTTTTCAGAATGACAATGTGCCAGTGAGTGCTGAATGACCATCTGTTCTCTTTCTCCTCCTCCTCCTAATCATCATCATCCCAAGGAGCACAAACCTTCAACAAACGTATGCCAGGTCTGCCTGTCCAGTGCCGTCAGCTCAAAGTGTTTTCTATTCTACAACTTATAAATTAGATAAGCAGATAAGCCATTGCCATCGGGTCTATGTACGGGAATCCTCAGAGTTAGAGAGGCGGAAGATACATGGAGAAGAAAACTGGAGATACTAATGAAAATGATGAGGAAATAATGGACAAATTTTGAGTTGAAGGCACGCGACAAGATGACTAAGCACGTGACAAGATGACTAAGCACACGACAAGATGACTAAGCACGCCACAAGATGACTAAGCACGCGTTTGCTGAAGGCCTATACTCCTCGGGGAAGTTAAATAGTGATGAATAAGTTATAGTAATAAAACCCCTCCAGTCATACCTGACTATGGGAATGCGCCCCTGAGGTGACAAATAAGTTAATGAACCATATAAATAATAAATATTGTGGAACAGAAATACACAGTACAACACGTTATCAAGGAATGTCGACTCAACGAAAGAGGTAGACAGAATGATAGTGCTGTCTTCACCATCCCCCTCCTTATCAAACCCCCCCCCTTCCCACCCCTCCTTCCTCAACCCGCCAACTAGAAGAGTGATGAATTGTATAGAGATAAAACTTAGCTGATACTTACTTACAAAAGAGAGCCAAAGAGACAAATAAAAAGTCTGCAATAATGCCAAAGCGAACGCGAAATAAGCAGAATATGGCCGCAAGATGTTATGCACAAATGTACCTAATTCCACGGCGTCAGCACAGACTGGTATACATCACATTCCGGCTGGTGTAAGTCATCTTCTATTTTTTCTTTTCTTTTTTTCACTTGCTCTCATATAACCACATTTATTTCTGTTTGACAGTTGTACGTCAATTGCCGTTTCTTTACCACTTTTATTTAAGATCATTTAAGCTTTGCATTTTTGTCGCGATTCACAGCTTTGACGCAAATAATATTTATATTCCTCTCAATATAGAGAGCTGAAACTTAGCACGTCTCTGCTTTTCTTGGTATATTTTTTAATCTATAAAAGTTTGACCAGCATTGATCAAGCTGAAATCAAATAACAAAAAATACAATGGAAAAATAAGGTGGAAGTACACCAATAAAGCAGGGTTTATAAATTACTGAAATAATAAATAGCGAAGATAGATTTAGTTTCGTATTTGACGGGACAGACGTCGGTTGGTGAATGGTGATGGGCCTATTAAATCAATGTGTTTCTTCAAACTGCTAAGTCAGAGGGTCTTTTGTAAGCTCTACGCAGCTCTAGTAAAGACCACCTATTTTGTGAGTTTTAAATTAAGTGTTATAACTTGATGATGTATATTTTAAGCGAAGATGAATTTCACTCTACAGATAAACTAATATTCATTTATAATTTAAAATTATAAACTAATTTTAAAGAATGACTCTTAATATTTTTACTAAATGCAGTAAACGCAGCTTTTAAAGCTGCAGCATAGATCCTAATGACAGAGGAAAGCACAGACAGACAAGTATGCTGACTTCACAGATGTACTGTCGCTAACTGCAACTCTGAAGAGCCAGAATAATGCAGACCTGGATGATCTAAAGAGTAATATTCCAGAAACTATGTCAGCGATTCAAAAGAGTTGTGATATAGTGCATCCAATCTCACTGCAGCGGACTGATCATCCGCTTGCCAGTCATTCTGATTACGGGAACAACAATTAATTTTCTGTTGTACCAATAAACGCCACTAGGCGTAACGGAACAACAGTTGATTTCTTGTTGCCCTAAGGCGCCACTGGGCGCACTGGCCACGGACTGCTTTGTCGGTCGGTGGCTAAGGATGGAAGAAGAAGAAGAAGAAGAAGAAGAATCTCACTGCAACACCCACGAGCACTGAAGGGACTGACAGATTGGAAAAGGAAGATAGAGAGCTACCTCAGCCTGAAGAGGACAAGAGTTTTATCAGAAGCAGATACATGAACAAATAGGAGGCAGAGCATCCAGGCTACTAGAAAAATGATATATATTACCAGCTCAGCACAGTGAACTAGGGGTAATCTACAAACTCTGCTACAACAGAAAATAAAAAAAATATTATACAGATTTGGATACCATCTATTCAACAAGATAAAAGTAGGAACTACTGATGAGTGTCCTTATTACACCGATAAAATGACTGCTGAACATTTACTTCGAAGATGCCCAACATATGAGGAACAGAGAAAGTGCGTATGGCCATCAGCAGTGCCATTCCTGAGAAAGCTCTACGGAGATACCAACGGCATCAAGCTGACCATCGCTTTCTTTAAATATATTTATGTTGACGTCTGAAAGTGACCGAAGAAGACAAGCGTCCGTGGAACAAGAGATGAGAAGAAGATTCTAGGGATGGATAGGAATTGATTACATTACCAGGCATTCCTTGGTCTGGAACCCCGAGGACAAGAGCGGCAGAGAAAGACTAAAGGAACACTTGGAGAAGAGAACTGGAGACAGACATGAAGGGGATGAAGAAAACATGGAACGAACTGATGGCACGAGACAGGAAAAATTGGTATAAGTTTGTTGAAGGCCTATGCTCCTTGGGGAGTTGAGAGATGATGAAAAAAACTTTAAATTATAAATTAAGTGAAAGAAAAAAAAAACAACTTTCATGTATCCACTTATATTAATGTTACCAAATACAATAAACACCAGTTTATACATGTTGCATATATTCTTCATTTTAAACCACATTTTATTTAATTTTTATTCTGAATTATATAACGAATCACTTATCAAAATCCATAATTCTCGCCGTTTGTACGTCGGTTACATCTAAGGGATGCAACTGTGGTTGAAAGTTAGACATTAATTATATTGTTTCCCTTATATGTACAGGAAATAGTAACACTCAACGAAGAAAAGTCGGTGTAGAACCCAGTTTCATTGCGGAAACGGATCATCATTTTGTTAAAAATAACTTTAAAATGTAAGTTTTTGATTGTTTCTTCAAAACGTCATTATTGACGGGTTATTGCTAGTTAATAATAACTTCCCATTTACTTTTATTGTGTGCAATATAATGTATAGAACGTTTATTTAAGTAAAAGGTAAAGATTAAGGATCCCGTTACACGCCCATTCGGCATATTGGGAATATGGTGTTAGGCCCATTATTTTTTTGACCATCGGCACACTAGGGGTGATGTGGTCAGCATCACGCTAACCGCCTTAACCTTCCCAGAATTGTTCTGGTACCCGATTCATGATGCTGGGTCGACCTCGGAGCCGTTTGTGGTCTAAAAAATCCCATTTCAACTGGGGATCGAACCATGGACCACCGAGCTAGGAAGCCTTATTTAAGTGCATCTTAGAACACAAGAACAGTTGGACACCAGCAGCTGAGGTTCAAAGATGTGTGTACTAGACATAAATCCAGCAGCCTGAGAGGATGAAGCTGCTGATGGTACGAAGTGGTGATGCTCTCTACGGTGCCACCTCAGATGGGGCGAAAAGACGCTCTCAAGGCAAGCAGAAGAGAGGAGAAAAAGTCGAAAGGAGCACCAGGAAAATAAGCAGCTAAGGGCTGTCAGCTCAAGGGCGCATTCCCATAGTCAGTTATAACTGAAGGGGTTATTATTATAACAACAATAAAAGTAGGTCCCTGAAACTGGTTTTTTTGTTTGTTGTTGTTAAAGTTACGTGACATGTACGAACGTAAACTACCTGAAAACAGTAAAGGTATGCCGTTAGCATTAAACTGCCGTAGGAGAGTAAAGTGTAAGAGACTTTGCCATACCAGGTCCAGGCTTTTTTACGAGGTGGGTTGACATGTTCCCTTCCTCGCTTCCTTTTTCCGTCATTAACTCAAAAGCAGTCATACACTAATTTATAGCTGAATAGACTGGAACGTGACGCTACCAGGCTTCGAACCCAGTAACTGAGCCGTGAGAAGAAAGCTATCTAACTACTTAGCCAGTCGGACTGTCATGAAACGGGTTCGCGAGCTAGAGTTTTATGTAGGGTCAGCGTAACCAGAACACGTGCACCAAGTATTAATTAATTATTTTCTCACTAACTCCCGCGGATTTCTTAGTTCTAGTTTTGAAAGACGTACTGTAAACACTTCTTTTCTTCAAGTTGTGATTATGTCAAAGAGGCTATACAACAAAAATCCAGAAAAATCGCAGCTGCAGATATTGATCGCATCTATCTATCTATCTATCTATCTATCTATCTATCTATCTATCTATCTATCTATCTATCTATCTATGGAGCCGCGCTGGTGTAATGGTTACCACATTGCGCTGGCGATCAGGTATTCAAGGTTGAAGCCCGGGCGCGGGCACTTGAAGAAGTGTCATCGACCGGGATTTTGACTGAATAACCTGAACGGCTCCTGAGATAAACCCTCTGTGGATGGGAAGGAGCGAAGCTCCTGACCGGGTTGGAAGGAAAGTTCGCAGACTCCCCAGCCTCGCAATGACATGTCATTGGGCCGAAGGGCTGAAAGCTCAAGTGCTGCTGGTTAAGAAAAAAATCTATCTATCTATCTATCTATCTATCTATCTATCTATCTATCTATCTATCTATCTATCTATCTATCTATCTATCTATCTATCTATCTATCCATTTATCTATCTATCTATCTATCTATCTATCTATCTATCTATCTATCTATCTATCTATCTATCTATCTGTCTGTCTGTCTAGCTATCTATCTATATAGTTATCTATCTATATGTCTTATATATCTATCTATTCATCCATGCGTCCATGTATCCAATGATCCATCCATGTATACATCCATCCATTCATTCATCCATCCATGTATCCATCCATACATTCATCCATCCATTCATCCATCCATTAATGAGTCCATCCATTCATTCACGCTTTATTTTTCAATCCATTCATCAATCTATATATCCATTCATCCATCTTTGTATCCTTCAATCCACCCATCCATCAATGTATCCATCCATCCATCTACTCATTCATCTATCCATCCATGTATCCATCCATCCATCTATTCATCCATCCACGTATCCATCGATCCATCCATCTATTATACATTTTACAGTGTGTTCTTCAGCGTCCTTCTTCATTTCTTTTACCTTTGAAGATTCCAGACCAAGGACTCCCTTTTAAAGTTATTGACAGGTGTCCTCAATATGTGTTCTTCTTCTCACTTTTTGTTGTCCTGACACCTATATGGTTCTTGTCATCATTCTACATTGGTGATCTTGTCACAATATTCCATTCCTTTTACTCTACGCAATCACCTATTTAGTGAAGTCTATATTTGTAAGTTTAATGTTACTGCTACTTATATATCTGCTTTTACTACTGTAGTTACCAAAAGATAAAATAGCACTGTTCTTTATACTCAATATCTCATTTTAGTAAAATAATTACCAGTAATATCGTCGTAATCATTTCCATTTTCACTCCATAAGCTAATTATCATAATTTTCGGTTTTTCAGTGTTAATTTTCATTCCATATTTATGACTTCGGCTCTACACTTTCTTCACTATTTATTGCAGTTGGTTCACTTTCACCTAATACAATTGAATTCTCTGCATATCTAAGAGTTATATATTACTTTTTTCTTCTGTCACATAATTGGTCGTTTCTTTTTTTTTTCATTCTCTCTCTCTCTCTCTCTCTCTCTCTCTCTCTCTCTCTCTCTCTCTCTCTCTCTCTCTCTCTCTCTCTCTTTCTCTCTCTCTCTGCCACAATCTATTTATTTCTTTATTTTTTTCATACATAAAATTGGGGCACCACTCCTTAGATTTTTTACCTCTGTTCATACTGTGATCGTGTCATTTCACGGCTAATTGAATATCCTTAAGGATTAATTATAATCGCTTAAGTTGTTGAACCAGATTGACTTCGTCCGTTAAACGTGAAAGTAGTTGTTGACTTTCTACGTAATTCTTTCTGCCAGACACGCATGCCCGTCTATGGGCATTGTTCGCTACAAACGCGTTCAAACACTTTGACGGAGAATACAAAAGGAAGAGCAGATGTTCTCTGTGAAAAATGTCTGTGTGCAGCGATATGTCGCTGCTTATTCTTCTGGGACACGCGAAAGTACGGGTGATAATTGCATAAGCACTTCCGTCCAGAAGTTTCTGTAATAATTTTTACAGATAAACCCGTCTGGGGAGATAAATTAGCGAGGACACTATCTTGCAGACGAGGTTACAAATCTGATGTGAAAGGTTACCTAAGAGTAACGGAAGGAGCCATGCCATATATAGAGGAGGTCATATGTTCAAACTTAAAAATGATATTTTAAAACACGAGAGTCAAGGTAATAACTAAAGCCCCGACCCTCTTCATTTCTTGCTTATGGATTGGATCACATGAGAGCAAGAAATATACATTCGTTCTAATTGGAAGCCGGTCAGAAAACAAGTGGACGCGTGGGCAGGAAAATTGCGATATAACTTAGCACAATTCGAGCTATACGGTACAGCATTCTTAGATCGTCAAAGCAGACAGTAGAACAATGGCCAAAACTCAAGAGTATCTAATGTGCGTCTTCGAAGGTATCTACCTTCACTCAAGATTACTCTTGGCAGATTGGTAAATAGAAGGATGATGGTGCTTGTATCTTCAAGAGTGTTCACAAGATATTCAGAAGTCAGGAACAATGCTAAATGTGTCTTAGTAAAGTTAACTTATTATCTGCCCGCCGCCTTTTATGAAGAGATATAGTGTGTATTTTAATTAACTCGTTGAAGCACCCAACTGATTTAACAGTAAAATGCTACTTTATTAGCTCGTTTATCTATGGAAAATACTTGTTCATATGTGTGCACTTCTCTCTGTACTAATTAAATCAACTAGGAATTTGTAAAAATACAGGTAACAAATTTAATGATCAATTATCTTTTAACAAAAATAAAACAAATAAAGGATTGATGAGTTAATATTGGTTTCTTCGCGGAAACTTCGCTGGAAATGTATTATTAAAGTGTTCATTTGGTTCTGGCCTGATAAGATTAGACTTAGCTGTCAGATTGATGAAGGGTTGTTGTTGCTGCTGACTGCTCCGTCAATTTACGATTTCTGTGGCGAGGGCACGTCCCAAAACGTGAGTGCAAGGCGTAATCGCTCCTGGTCAATGCAAGTATCTTCACAGGCCATTGAAGTAGGTGTCTAGGGTTGATTACAAGCTCTGAGCCACAGGTTCGTCATCCAAACTGGTATCGTAGACTGGTGCCACAAATGGTCTTGTAGACTCGTACCACGAACTTTAGAAGAAAGCAAAGGCCTCTGCTAAGGTTGTGTTTTCTGATACTAAACAGGCGCATTACCGCTGTCTCTTCCAGCGACTCTTTTTTCTCATTAATTTTTTCCCCCCCCCCCCCCCCCCATTATACAGTACAGCTCAGGGAATATGATAAAATGTCACCATTACTTTCAGTTAATCTGAGCGAAAAGTATTTCTGGACAGTGGAGAATGCAATGGCTTGTGCCTGAGTGAAAATGTCTAAGTATACATATAACTTACTACAAATAATAATAAATATATACACATGAGGTCATCATCATCGACTCCTTGCTCTATTCGGAGTCTGGGGTTACCTCTGCTTTTAGTTCCCTGTGAGAACTAGCACGAAGCAATCACCAGTGCTTTGCTGGGGTGTCATGAATATATCATTTTCACATGCTGAGTTTGCAACCCTCGTATGAACCTGTATAACCACCAGCAAGTGTAAACATGTCAAATTCAAAGTATAAAATATGTGTTACAACGCACCGCAATAGTTGGGAAATCTGGACTTCTTGCTCAGTAGAATAGTCTTTGCAACTTGATGAAGATGCCTCGAACACGCGTCTCGGGTATTATTTCTATGTAGATTCCCTCTGTGAATTGTGAGTGGTCCTGTAGAATCCGGTTTCCATATTAATATTGACGAGTTTTATACTGATGTTTCAGAAGATTTTTAATTTTTCAATTTAGATTTTTTAATTTCTATTTCTATTTCTCTAATACGTTTGTTTGTCCGGTCCTTTAATTCAGAATCCTAACTCTATTCTTTTCTTGCTTTGTCTGGTCTGTCTACTTTGGCGATCTTGGAATGCAGTGTCGTATAGCTCGAACTGTGCTACGTTATATCGCAGTTTTCCTGTCTGCACGTCCACCTTGTTTTCTGACCGGCTTCCAATCAGAAAGAATGTATATTTCTTGCTTTCATGTGATCCATGAGCAAGAAATGAAGTAGGTCGTGGCTTTATTCATTACCTTCACCCTCGTGTTTTTAAATATCATTTTAAAATTTGAACACGTGACTTGAGTTTTCCATTCAGGTCACGAGATTATCAAGATATCGAGGTCCTGTTTCTAACGAAACCACACAGGAGTCTTGTAGGTAACTGCTTAAGATAATGACATACAGTTGTAACCAATGTTTGCGCATAAATTGATTTACTTTAATTTTTTGTTCAAGTTTTTGGTATATGTTTTGATGACAGGGGGAGAAAAGAATGTTTAACATAGATAAATTTTGGATGAGCCCCCTGCTGCCGGCACTTAAACGTATGGTGTCCCCGAGTTTACATGTACTTTCACCGATTCCCTGTGAAGAAACCGACAACCTGGCTTAGAAACATTCACTTTATTCGTAAACTGCATACATTAGAAAGTGATATTTTCTTTAAAGTGAAGTTAACATTTCTTCAAATATTTAGTGTGAATTTTTCACGGCTCTGTCGGTTGAATTTCAGGAAGTAGATTGTGCGGACGGGATGAATGATACATAAAGGTTACAGTTATTCTAGATTCCAAATACAGGGACCCTTCGCTCAGCGCTGTTAATTTGTTCTTAGAAAACCAAAGAAGCGCTAAACGAAAACTGATTTCCCCACAAGAACTGATAGAAATCAAATTAATTCGTTCAAAAAGCCGGACCAAAATTAAATAAACATTGATTTAAAAAATATCGTAAAAGAAACAGTTAACATTTATTAACTACAAATAATTATCAAACACATTTAATACAAACAAAATATTATCTGTTTCTTCTCCTTGATCCTTAGCCCCCTGACTGTCATAGCAGTCAGTGGCCATTACGCCTAGTGGCATCTTATAGGGCAGCAACAAACTGAACCCATTTAGCTCGGTCGGTGGCCATCATTCGTGCCCGTGCATCAACACTGGTTCATGCTTTGCATCTCAGCTTTTACTGTTCTCCGCCAGGTTGTCTTGGGTCCGCCTCTATTTCGCCGTCCTTCTGGGGTCCATAATAATATTATGTATGTGCCCTATTTACAAACAAATATTTTAAAATATTATAGGACTTTAGTTGCTGCTAATTCTATTTCTTGTGGCTACAGTTACCACAGCAGAGCTGTCTGCATCATCAGACGACTGGTTAGCAGAGGGTTTTGTAGATGTTAAAGATGTGTTTCTGCCCCCAGATGTAGAAGGTACAGATGTTTGGTCAATGGGAGCAGAAGGTTTTCAGAAGTCTTAAGAAAAACGAATCGAGCTTGATTTGCCACCTTCTTTTTTCTCTTTAATAAGAACCTTGTAGCAATTAAGATTTTCATCTGTGTTTCGGATTCCCATAGAACTTCATTTTGGAGTCATACTTCATTATGCCAGCAATGACAATGCTTCTTGGCGATCCCACCACCTTGAATGAACTTGATGAGCACGTGAAAGTTATATTTCTACATCCTATGGAATTAAGCGCTAAGAGTAAGATTGAATTAGTTTAAAACGTATAACAGGCATATGACATAAATTTAAAACAGCGTTATATCGAAAAAGCGTGAACTGAAAAGCGTATGACTGGAGGTTTGCGGTACTCATAAACCTGAAAACACACGTGATTTTAACAAGGTAGGTCTCTAAAGTATGTCCTGACACCTCATGGGTTGCTTACCCCTAACGGGTAGCGCATATTAGGAATGTTTGGCGCGTATTTATTGCCTGTACTCCAGGGGGAGCTCACGGGCAATGAATAAATGACCATTTTCTAAATTAACGCTTGAAACGTTTGAGCAGAAATAAATAATCTTTTTATATTCCTCCCTCTTCTTCCTTTGCTTTTCTTTTCTTTTCAATCTACTATGAAAACATCTGAAAGAAACAGTCTTCAAACCCTCTTCACTTTACGTGTGGCAGGGGCATCGCCCATTCTCAGCTGTAAAATCCCAGGATAATCGATCTTGTGAACACTTTTTTCTTTCTTTCTCCCCCCCCCCCCACCCCCTATTTCTTTCTTTCCTTCTTTGATTTAGCCTGCATACTTAACTGTGCTAGACTCCCAGATACTTATCCCGTTATTTTAGGTTTAAAGAAGACATGGAAAAGCCTTAAACAAGGATTTCTTAACCTTCTTTGTACCATGAGCCACTTTAATTGTCCGATGAAGGCAATGGACAAATTTAATTTTCCGATGAAGGAAATGGACAAATTTAATTTTCCGATGAAGGCAATGGACAAATTTAATTGTCCGATGAAGGCTATGGACAAATTTAATTGTCCGATGAAGGCAATGGACAAATTTAATTGTCCGATGAAGGCAATGGACAAATTTAATTGTCCGATGAAGGCAATGGACAAATTTAATTGCCCGATGAAGGCAATGGACAAATTTAATTGTCCGATGAAGGCAATGGACAAATTTAATTGTCCGATGAAGGCTATGGACAAATTTAATTGTCCGATGAAGGCTATGGACAAATTTAATTGCCCGATGTAGGCTTTGGACCACTTTAATTGTTCCATGAAGGCTCTAGACCACTTTAATTGTCAGATGAAGGCTCTGGACCTCTTTAATTGTCCGATGAAAGCTACGGACAATTTTAAATGTCCAATGAAGGATATTCTTCTTCTTCTTTGATCCTTAGCCGCCGACCGTCAAAGCAGTCAGTGGTCATTACGCCTGGTGGCGTCTTGTAGGGCAACAACAAATTGATTCCACTTGCTCGGTCGGCGGCCATCCTTCGTACAGTGCCCCAACTCTAGTTCATTCTTTGCATCTCAGCCTCCACAGTCCTCCGCCAAGTTGTTTTTGGTCGGCCTCTCTTTCGTTTTCCTTCAGGGGTCCATAGCATAGCTGTTCTTGTGATGGCATCGGGGTCTCTTCTGAGGACATGGCCAACCCAGCTCCAGCGTCTGCCAGCTATGATGGGTGCATGTCCTCTTGCTTGCTCCGAGTAAGCAGATCTTGGTTGGTGATGATATTCGGCCAAAAGATTCGGAGAATTTTTCTTAGGCATGTTGTGTGAAAAGAGGACAATTTCGACATTTCCTTCTCTGTAACTCTCCAGCATTTTGCACCATAGAGAAGCACAGAAAGCACACAGCTCTGATATAATCTTAATTTTGTGCTGTATTGAGAGGACTTCCAGATGTTGTTTAGACTAAAAAAGGCTGTTCTTGCTTTGTGCATTCTGTTGTTGATGTCTTTGCTTGCTCCGCCGTCTGGTGTTACTATGCATCCTAGGTAAGTGAAGGCATCTGTCTGTTCCAGTTGCTGATTCCTTACTGATATGGGCTCAGGGTTGCTCACATTGAGCGTCATGACCTCTGTCTTCTTTAGGTTGATGTTCAAGCCCACCTGTTGGCTATACTTATTAAGCCTATCCGTTTTTTCCTGGATGTGTTGATGTGAATGTGCTAGCAGTGCAATATCATCTGCATATTCCAGATCTTCCAATGTAGAAAATTTAGTCCATCTTATTCCTCTTGGATTGCCAAAGATGAAGGATATGGACTGTAGTGGATTTGATGGTATTGTATGATTGTGATATTACTTAGTGTGATGCATGAGGTCAGCTGTGAAGGCTCCTGAGATAAATGTAGCTGTGAATTGTCAGAAGGCCCTTCTTGCTACCACTACGACCTCACACCTATCTTTTTTTTCTAATGAATGTGGCTACGTTAAAGTTCTAGGGTAATGATATGTAATGTGTTGTGGTAGTGTACATACACCCACACAGATATTTAATAAGTCTAATAATATTAATAAAATGTTATGACACACTGAACTAACTCAAGCTGTGTAAAATTTTTGATAATAAATTTTCTTTAAGTTTATTTGTTCTGAACCAAGGTTTTATTTTGGTCAGAACATATGAAAGGTTTTGCAATTATTAATGAAATGCATGAATATATGGCATAATAAATGAAAGGAGTGTACATATGTATTTTCCAAGACTAGTTAATATTACTACTGTTTATGGTTGTAATTTTTCTGGGAGAACGTTTAATGGATGTGCTGTTGGGGTGGCCTCATCACTCCCTGTCTATGGCGACTACACATTGTCCATTTATTGATGATATTATATTTGGTGTGTTAGAAATAAGTTGGTGAGTATTCAGCAGTCCAGACGCTCACGTATCTTGAATGAGTAATTCTGGTGCTGGAATCAGGTGGCCCCACCTCTCCGTGCTTGGGGGCAATATCAGGCTGCTCTGCCAAAATAAAAACTGCACGGGTCCACTCTTGTAATATTCAACACCTCATTTGACACCACATTGGTGCCAAATAAAAACTCACAGTTCTGCAATAAAGTATTGGTCATGTGTCAGAATTCCATCCTCTAAACCATTTCTGGACACAACACCACACACAACAACAACACCACATAGACGGGTCAGATCTCTTTGACCATACAACACATCTTACCAAGTTGGTTTCACATAGGATAAGTTCTCCCAGACTATATATTCTGAAATATGTTCATTAGCTTCCTGCCATAGAATAGGATAGGTGATATGTTCCACTGATCTCAACACTTGATCTGTCTTTCATAATCCTTGCTGGAGTTTATGTATTTTATTTGTCTCTAGACCCTGAACTGGGGCGGGGGGTCTAGAGCGAATCCTTACTTGTTGTAAGGGATAGATTTTGATATGGCAGTATCAAATCACTCGAAACATTAAACAAATATTAAAATATACAAAGAAATACTTTCAGTCTTACCAGAATTATGAATATAGAACACAGTTATCTGCTAGCAAAACTCAGCTGAGCTGCTGGCTTTAGTATGGCGTCCCTCTAATATTTCAATTAGCTTCTGGGAATTACACCACTAAATAATTCACTGTGTCTACTAGGACAACTTATGACGAATGGCAAAAATGCGCGTCTGAGCGCCGATAATATATTCATCTATGGCCAATCACCGCCTTTTTCTTTTCAAATTCAAACCTCCTACCAAAAAGTCATTTCAGTCATACCTCAGTCAAGTATGCATTATTGTCTGTTGGTCCGTCTGTCTCTACTTGCGTTTCACAAAAAAACACACTTGTTTTTTGAACCAACTCCGCCTTCCCCTACACAATTTTGCCTTAAAAGTTATTTTTAGCCGCAGTTCACCATCCCATCCCGTCTCTTTCATTCCAACTAGATTTTAGCACTTGAGTCTCAAGGCTACAGTTTTTTGAAAATTAGGGACATTTTTTGTTTCAATGTAGTCGCTCGCTGATATGAACAACACAGTCTTTTGTCAATATCTTTCTTATTATCTATCCGTCTGTATAAATGAAAGCATATTATTTCACTGCTCAAGATGGGCCATCCGGCCAGCTAGGTTTTATATTCCTAACATCATTATTAAGAAAAAGTTACTTTTCAAGGTTAGTTGGTTTTTCGAAATATTTCTAGCATCTTCTATTGTGGTAAAGTGGGATATTATAAATATTTATAGGGGACTTAGTGTACTGACTGAGATCAGCTGTGAAGGTATCTGTATCTAATAAGGGTAGTGTATTACAGATGACCTTACTTGCTACCACATATTTATACCTCAGTCAGAATTATTCTGGAATATTGTGATGACTACGTTGAATGTCTAGGGTATGTATATGATGAAGTGTAAGTCACAACAACAACAGACAGATAAACAATTTAATTTATTCCACCACACGTGACAACACTGTGACACTCACACACATTTAACACTCTATAAGACTATTCTTAAATGAGGCACTGGTAAATTTTCAAATATAAATATGTATTAATTACTGTCACTAATATATATGTGTCCTGATTCAAATACAAAGTGAACCAGGAATCACAATCAATTTTAATTACAAGTTATATGTACAGAATTTATCAATATGAATCTTGTAGTGACATATTTTATTAATATTATCCTATGTGTGTCAGTTGTGTAGTAGTAATATGAGGTAATACTGGTTTTGTTTTTTCAAGCTATGTTGTTATTTGTCATCATGACTTCAAGTGTTTGTTTCTGTTGGAACTAGTATTGGAGATGTTCTCAGTTCCGTTCATTAAAACAATTAATTTCCCCTCTTATTTTTATACAATGTCAGTTTAAGATGGGGTTACATAATGTTGAGCTCCGCTGGCCATATAGGCTTATCTTTCGTGATGGCGGGAGGAAAAGACTCCTCTGCTTGATTGCTCCCCTGTGTTCTGGAGACACCTCACTGTTTGCTATATGGACCAAGGAGTATGCTGTCCGCCTCTGGATTCAGCAAAGCTCTGACCAGGTGCTGCTCAATAACTTTAGGACCATAGTCCCACAATTCATGGAAATAATACAGAATTACGTTGACTGGCACTGAATATAACACAATTTCGATCTGCCGATGTCCCAGGCTTTTATTTAGAAAAATATGCACTGGCGCTCAACGCACTGGTTCTGTAGTAAGTTTATTTGCAAATGTGGTGGTGACCTGACGCCTCTGATTGACTATATTCGCGGGTCTAACCAATCGTGCCATGTTTACCCAATCGTTTGAAAAAAAGTACTCCTACTCCCGTTTCCCCTGACAACACAAGATAGTATTTATAGCCCGACTAATCGTGTTTAGCCTTACATTTCTTGCGCTCCAATCAAATCGGATTTAACATGGAGACCCATTTCCCGTACAATGGTGGGGTGAAAATCTGCCACTGAGCGATTCTGATTTGGGTGTTGTCTGACATCCCTCACTATCTCTTTTGGCTATAATTTGGTAATTCCTAGACTATTTGCGTAACGTTTAACATATTCTTTGTCAGCAAGTCCTAAGGAACCCAAATATATAAATTTAATGGGGCTAAGGGGCTGCGTTCAAAATGTGCATTTTCTACTACCTTCTGTTCGCTTCGAATACGATGTGGTGTCTGGGTACTGTAATGTTTTCAAACGCAAACCAGTATAATGTCATATTTCCTAATAAGAATTTTCAGGTTTTTAAAAACTAACTCTCGTATGGGTAGTGTTGTTTATCACTGTCGATTTGAAAAAAGCTAGTGCATGTGGCCTTACACGCGTGATGGCAGCAATTGTGTATCGCGCGACTGTGGTAGTATTGCCTGCGTTCCGGCTTTCAGCCCCTCCCTTTCTTTCTATCTTTAGTCCATCTGTCTTTCGTTTATGGTAACGTAGTGTATAAAATGACATGAATGGAATTTTAAATCTAGGTCAGCTGCGTATCTCAAGGTTTTTCTTAAAAAGGCAGTACACGTTTTATCGTAGAAAGCGGGTATTGAAGCAGTAGGCTTTTACTATCAACGTGAAACGTTACAATTTGCAGACGAATTAGAAAACAAGGGGGATTTCGAGTACAGTCATTGTGACAGCACTGTTCTTTACCATTCTTCTTTCCTTTTATTAAATTTATGTGTTAGGCTTTACATTTACCTGATAATGTATATATGTGGATTAGAATATTTCACGACATCTCCCCTCTTAAAACAGACATCTTATGTCAGTCCTTTATTCTATATACACATAGATAAATGTAAGTCAACTTGACTTTACTCTGCTGTTGTGCTATCATGGTTTTATGTAGTTGGGTCCATTCAGAGTAAGCACTACTCATGAAATCTGCCTCAGACCTCTACAACCAATAATATTTTTCGGTTATGTTACTGAACAGCCGCAAGTGTGACTGCTTGTCTTAATGCTGCTTCACAACCCGTATTCACCATTTCTCTTCTCTGAGTCTGCGCAATGACATGTCCAGAGAACATTAGATTTTCCTCAAAATGTACGTTATGAGGAGATAACATATACCTGGTGATAGCAGAGTTTTCGTAGTGGATCCCATAATCTTCTTATTAGCCTGTATGAAACATTCGGAATATCCTCAATCAAAGAGGCAACTCAGGGATTCATTACGTTCCTCCGAAATGTTTACATCCAACAATTTTGTCTGATCTCAGGTTTTACTGGAATCTGCTAGTAGCCTTTACTCAGATCCACCCTTGAGAAATATTTAGCTTTATTTAGCCTGGCAAACAGCTGATTTGTATCCGGCAATGGATCCACCTGTCCTTCTGTAATAGCATTCAGTCTCCTGTAATCTATACAGAGTCTATGTTCTCCAGAGGGCTTCCTTAGGAGTACAACACCGGAACTATACGAAGATTCACTGTTTGAAATAATTCCTTCCTTCAACAAATAGTCTATCTCTTCCTTCAAAGCTTTCTCCTTAGCAAACGGAATCGAATATGGTTTCATACAGACAGGTGTGGGGTCTATCAGTTTCATATCGTATTCCAATAGGTTTGTATGCCCTGGTCGGTCTGTTAACACCTCTGCATGATTATTTAGAACCTGTTGCACTCTCTCTTTCTGAGTTTTCGTTAAATGTGTACTGATTTTCACCTGTGCCGCTGTCTCACAGGGGTGTAATGGATATTCATATGATGAAAGTGGTTCCTTTTTCATCTCCATGGCAATGGACAAGGTCAACAAGTGTGTCTCTTCCTGATGTTCTCTTTCCAAATATTTCTTCAGGAGATTCACATGATAGATTTTTTCTTTCCCTTTCTTATCTATCTTATAATTGGTTCTAGACACCTTCTCTAGAACTGTATATGGACCTTGCCATCCAATCTGTAACTTATTCTGACTACCGGGGAGAAGAAGCAGTACCTTCTCTTCCACAGCCAAATCTCTGTCTTTCGCTTTCCTGTTATAATAGGCAGCCTGTTTCTTCCTGGCTTGTTTCAAATTTTCATTGGCAAGTTTCCAGCCAGTTTTTAAACGAGTGGTCAGCTCATTCACATATTGGTATGAGGATGTAATATTTTCCTCTGCCTTTTCATCAGTCCACGTTCTTAACAGCGTTACATGTGGAGCTTTAATTTTGTGGACCTATTTGTCCATGCACCGGTATGGTCTCTTCCACTAGAAGCGCTATAGTGATGATTTTTCTTCCCAGATTTATCATTCACAAAACGACCGCTACCAATTCTTTTCTTGGGGCTGTCTCCCCACTTAGAATTCTTGATGAGAGATTTCCTCTCTACATCCTCTTCCTCCAGTTTGTTTAAGTCCAATTGAGGGATTTTCGGCTTATCCTGGGGTAAGACATCTTTTTGCACTCTCCGCATAGTGGCCATTGTAAAACAGTTAAGTGAAGCTTGTCCGTGAAAAGGGGCTTCCCATTCCATTTCGTCCACTTTATCAAATTTATTTTTCTTTGTATTGTCAGGCCTAATTTTGCCCCATGGCGTGTCCAGGTCCTGATAAATGTTCCCACTTGTGGGTGTTCCCTCATGTGCTATGCTACACCTTTCTACAAAATTCTCAATGTCCCATCTTGCCTTGGGCCAATAATAATTGTGAGCCACCTTTTGGATGATGGTACCTATTTTCTCATGGTCCCCATCTGGTTTCACATGTAGGCTCCTTATTAATTCTGCCCTATATCTTTTAGGAAGTACCAGCTGTCCCTGACCTTTGGATCTAGCTCCAGTCTTCCTATACATCAACTTGTTTTTCATGTAAAAATCTCCGTTGCCTGGAGTTGTATGACAAATTGACAATTTCCTGAAACAAGGCTTGAGGGTCTTATCCCCAGCCTGTGCCTTCCTCATCTCTTCTGGAGTGGTATCTAACAGAATATCCTCCTCCTTTCTTGAGGTCGACCTGACCTGAAGGGTGGCCATAACTATAGGGTTCCTTCTGCAACGGTCAGTGTCATGATTGTTCATCTTACAATTTTTACACCACCTTTTCCCTTGGTTGAAAGATTTTCTTTCATCATATTTCCTTTCATCGAATTGTGGGGTTTTATTTTTATTGTCATACCGTGGCCTATCAAATTGGTGCTTACCTTTGTTTTGATCTCTAGGATCAAATTTATTAAAGTTCTGTGGTGCCCTAAAATTATCCACCTGTTTCTTTTTATTACCTGTTACCTCTGCTTGAGCCGCTTGATACCTTTCAGCAACATTTAGCAACTCACCCAGCCTCTCTGCACCTTGTTCCATGGACTCTCTTAATTGTTCTATAAGGACCATTTCCTTAAGATCTTGGGTTTTCCCCAGAGAAGTCCATTTCTCCAAGTATGTCTCTAACCGTGCAGAGAACTGGTGATAGGTTTCACCTGACAGTAGTTTAGCATTCCTAAATTTTTTCCTATAAAATTCTGCGTTCTTTTCATGTCTTAACAAAAGAGCCTGCTTTAACATGTCATAATTTTCCTGATCACCTCTGCTCATTTTGGCAAAATCTTCATAAACTGCCCCACGAAGACCTTGAGATAACTTTAAGCTCCACCTTTCTCTCTCTAACCCATATGTGGTAGCTAATAGTTCATATCTATTTAGATAGCTCTCAATATCATCGTCTTTCTCAACAAAATGATCTAAATGAAAATTCATAGCTGAGGTTGAGGCTCCCTGACTAGCAGTGGCATCAGAGGCAAAGGGACTGGCACCATTTTCAGGAGCATGGCCTTGAAACTCAAACTCCCTTAGTCGTAACTCATGTTCCCTTTGTAATCTTTTCTCCTCCTTTTCTGCTTCCCTCTCTGCAGTCAATCTTCTTTCCTCGGCTTCCCTTTCTGCAGCCAATTTCTTCTCTTCTCTTTCTGCAGCCTGTCTTCTTTCCTCGGCTTCCAATGCTTTTGCCTCTTTGTCAGCCTCAATCTGCAACCTCTTAGCCTCAGCCTCAATCTGCAACCTCTTAATCTCTTTTTCAGCCTCTATTCTCTTATCTTCGGCCAATCTTTCAGATTCTAATTTTCTTTCGGCCTCTTTTTCTAATCTTCTTTCTTCCCGTTCAATATATTTGTCACATTCAGCAGTGACATAAGCAATCATAATTTGCCCGTCCATTCCTAACTCTTTCGCAGTCTGTACAGCAGCCGATCAAAATTTTGCCAGGTCGGCCATTGTCTAACATGCAATTGTAACAATTCAATCTATCAATAATT
Organism: Oreohelix idahoensis; assembly: GCA_024509875.1. NCBI lineage: Eukaryota > Metazoa > Mollusca > Gastropoda > Stylommatophora > Oreohelicidae > Oreohelix > Oreohelix idahoensis. Next base: position 43,889 of record JAMPIV010011245.1, on the reverse strand, counting down.
ATCTAAGGACACTACAGGCACTGAGAGCTCAACGTTATTTATTTCCACCCAAGGATACCTTTTAATTCTTATTATTCCCAATATCTATAACAGGAGAAAGTTCAATATCCCTGGAGCGAGACCCCAATATATGTGGTAAAGTGGGATATTATAAATATTTATAGGGGACTTAGTGTACTGACTGAGATCAGCTGTGAAGGTATCTGTATCTAATAAGGGTAGTGTATTACAGATGACCTTACTTGCTACCACATATTTATACCTCAGTCAGAATTATTCTGGAATATTGTGATGACTACGTTGAATGTCTAGGGTATGTATATGATGAAGTGTAAGTCACAACAACAACAGACAGATAAACAATTTAATTTATTCCACCACACGTGACAACACTGTGACACTCACACACATTTAACACTCTATAAGACTATTCTTAAATGAGGCACTGGTAAATTTTCAAATATAAATATGTATTAATTACTGTCACTAATATATATGTGTCCTGATTCAAATACAAAGTGAACCAGGAATCACAATCAATTTTAATTACAAGTTGTATGTACAGAATTTATCAATATGAATCTTGTAGTGACATATTTTATTAATATTATCCTATGTGTGTCAGTTGTGTAGTAGTAATATGAGGTAATACTGGTTTTGTTTTTTCAAGCTATGTTGTTATTTGTCATCATGACTTCAAGTGTTTGTTTCTGTTGGAACTAGTATTGGAGATGTTCTCAGTTCCGTTCATTAAAACAATTAATTTCCCCTCTTATTTTTATACAATGTCAGTTTAAGATGGGGTTACATAATGTTGAGCTCCGCTGGCCACATAGGCTTATCTTTCGTGATGGCGGCAGGAAAAGACTCCTCTGCTCGATTGCTCCCCTGTGTTCTGGAGACACCTCACTGTTTGCTATATGGACCAAGGAGTATGCTGTCCGCCTCTGGATTCAGCAAAGCTCTGACCCGGTGCTGCTCAATAACTTTAGGACCACAGTCCCACAATTCATGGAAATAATACAGAATTACGTTGACTGGCACTGAATATAACACAATTTCGATCTGCCGATGTCCCAGGCTTTTATTTAGAAAAATATGCACTGGCGCTCAACGCACTGGTTCTGTAGTAAGTTTATTTGCAAATGTGGTGGTGACCTGACGCCTCTGATTGACTATATTCGCGGGTCTAACCAATCGTGCCATGTTTACCCAATCGTTTGAAAAAAAGTACTCCTACTCCCGTTTCCCCTGACAACACAAGATAATATTTATAGCCCGACTAATCGTGTTTAGCCTTACATTTCTTGCGCTCCAATCAAATCGGATTTAACATGGAGACCCATTTCCCGTACAATGGTGGGGTGAAAATCTGCCACTGAGCGATTCTGATTTGGGTGTTGTCTGAAATCCCTCACTATTTCTTTTGGCTATAATTTGGTAATTCCTAGACTATTTGCGTAACGTTTAACATATTCTTTGTCAGCAAGTCCTAAGGAACCCAAATATATAAATTTAATGGGGCTAAGGGGCTGCGTTCAAAATATGCATTTTCTACTACCTTCTGTTCGCTTCGAATACGATGTGGTGTCTGGGTACTGTAATGTTTTCAAACGTAAACCAGTATAATGTCATATTTCCTAATAAGAATTTTCAGGTTTTTAAAAACTAACTCTCGTATGGGTAGTGTTGTTTATCACTGTCGATTTGAAAAAAGCCAGTGCATGTGGCCTTACACGCGTGATGGCAGCAATTGTGTATCGCGCGACTGTGGTAGTATTGCCTGCGTTCCGGCTTTCAGCCCCTCCCTTTCTTTCTATCTTTAGTCCATCTGTCTTTCGTTTATGGTAACGTAGTGTATAAAATGATATGAATGGAATTTTAAATCTAGGTCAGCTGCGTATCTCAAGGTTTTTCTTAGAAAGGCAGTACACGTTTTATCGTAGAAAGCGGGTATTGAAGCAGTAGGCTTTTACTATCAACGTGAAACGTTACAATTTGCAGACAAATTAGAAAACAAGGGGGATTTCGAGTACAGTCATTGTGACAGCACTGTTCTTTACCATTCTTCTTTCCTTTTATTAAATTTATGTGTTAGGCTTTACATTTACCTGATAATTTATATATGTGGATTAGAATATTTCACGACATCTATACTGCGTTTGCCGCTGAATTCAAATAAACGGACTAAGTTATCGCAAAAGCGTCCAAGAAATGACTGTTGCGTATAATAGCTAAGGTCCCTTTTGTCGATTTCTTTACCTTGTGTCAACTTGGGGACGTGACTTTTTCCTCCTTTCCCCACCAATTGCGTCTTTTAGCCTTGCTAGTTTCAAGCACGCGTTCAGTCAGATTTTTCCTTTTGATCTCCGTTCTCATCCCGTTCCAAGGGTAACGTTTTGCCTTCACGTTTAACAATTTAATTTCCATGGCGGGTGATGACCCGCGGCGTGGCTGATCATGTATTCTAGTAGCTTACGCATTAGTTTTTATAACTACGTTGTATCATGGGAGATATTTTAACGTTGTATCATGGTTAATTTTATGACATGGATCACTTTAATTGTCAGATGAAGGCTACGGACCGCTTTAATTGTCCGATGAAGGTTGTGGACCACTTTAATTGTCCGATGAAGGTTGTGGACCACTTTAATTGTCCGATGAAGGTTGTGGACCACTTTAATTGTCCGATGAAGGTTGTGGACCACTTTAATTGTCCGATGAAGGTTATAGACCACTTTAATTGTCCGATGAAGGTTACGACCATTTTAATTGTCTGATGAAGAAGGCTATGGACTTCTTGGAAAATAAGTGTGCATTAAAGCATAATTAAAACAACAAAAAAACTTACGTTTTAAATTACGTACATGGACCACTTTGAATCCATTCAGGAATCCCCATAATGGGTCTGTAGAAAACATATTAATAAACACTGCTCTTGGATATTCGATATTGTGAACACTGCTCTAAGTGTCTCTTTCTTTTTTTTTCTTTTTTCCTACTTTCTTTCTTTCTTTCCTTTCTTTCTGTCTTCCTTTCTTTCCTTCTTTCTTTCCTCTTTCTTTCTTTCTTTCTTTTTTCTGTCTTTCTTTTTTGTTATAGCCAGCAAACGTGACTGATGCTAGACTCCTAGATACTTAGCACTGTATGGTAGGGATAAAGTAGACCAGGAGCGACCTTAAAGTGATAACACAGACAGGTGTGGCGTGTATTTGTTGCAGGCCTGTGTTCAACAAGTAGATGAAGCGTAATGATGATACTTCGCCATTTGTATTACTATATTCTTACAATATCAGTAAAATGTCTTATACATGCCGCGTGTTATTCTTCTTCTGCCCTATTCGTCTGTTAAAATCTCCCAGAATTATAGAGATACGGTACCTTTATTTCATCTATCACGGTTATATAAGGTAACAGATTCATACAGTATCTTCTCCTTTCAATAGGGTTTCTTAACCTTTTTTGTGTGACATGGAACCCTTTGATTGTCCGATGAAGACTATGGAACACTTTGATTGTCTGATGAAGACTATGGCCCCGTGTCTTGAAATGACGTCTGTCTCACATCACTAATTCTAAATACTCTGGCCATACGGCGCGCCATACATTGTAAATAGATAAAATACACTGACCAATGAAAACGCTTTCTTGGTTCTGTGTTTACTACTGCTTGGAAAATAAAGATGGCAACACCATATCTGTGTAACCTGATTAACTTCGGAATTTTACTACAGCATTATAGAAGAAGTACCACTTGAAAGAGGGTACCAACGTAATATTAGGGATGTTATTTGTCACGTGGGTTTTGATCATTAAATTGCCTACATCTTCTTCCTATTCTCTCACCCGCATCCTTTTATTTTATTATCTTTCCGTACTTGTTTTTCCTGTATTTTTTCGCATCACTCGTTGCGAAAAATATATTTCTTTCCCAACATCGTTTTTCTTTCTCATACTGACTAGTAACCTTATTGCATCAGATGTCAGTCGCGCAGGTAAGACGTGAATGTGCGAAAAATTCGTTTCGCTGGACATAGAGCAGACTTTTTGTCTACATTTGCACCTGTCACGCGCGGGTTTTCCGGGCTGAACGCTTAAGTAGGAGCGAATATTTACACCTTATAGTCGCAGTTTCAGACGGTTGTCTGAGATTTGCAACTGACACGCGCTTTTCCCGGTCAGTTTGTTAACGCAGGTGCGTAATCGCACTGATGGCTGTTACGACATGAGGGAAGCTGACGTAGGGGGTTAGAGAAGGGGAGAGACGGGCGCTGTTTCGTGGTTTCGAAACAGTGGGATTCTTTGTCCGTTTCATAGATATTAAACCTAGTTTGAAACTTTATTTTCATTCTTGTCTCAATAAATCGCAGTAGACAGGTGGTTCGCGAAGAGTAGAGCTGTATAAGCGAAGTTTCTTAGTTTGTTGCGACAATTTGTCGAACTTCTAGACTTCCATAAATATAAGCGTAAAATTCTTAATTGTGCGATATCCTGTAGTGCTGTGTTTGAGGTAAATAGCATATAGATATCTAGTATTTTGGAAAGTGGTTAAAGCGTTAAATCGCTCATTTCATTTTAACTAGTTTCTTTTGAACAGAGTGCTTAATTTATAGTTTGTTATATTCTCTAAGTCGACGAGTTACAGTGGAAATACATAATAAATTATATCTTAGCTTACTAAACAATAATGTAGCTATAATGTAGTTAATTTAACTGCTAAATACTCAGTCGAGAATATTTTATAGCAAACTTATAAATGCTAGATGCGACATCAGTGAATAGTGACGGAATACGCAGATATTCCTGAATTCATGATGATTGATTTTATAACTTATTTCACCGGAAAATTTAAATGATAAGTCAAGCAGTACGCTTGCGGTTTAATAATGTAAGTTATAGTGGGTACATATTGTAAAATTATTTGATATGTGTTCTTTCTTTTATATAGTGAAACGGTGGTACCCAACTTTACCAGCGTTCTAGTACGTGAACACTATTTGGGAAGAAACAAATCACTTTCATTACCTGAACTGTAACAGTTAAATGAAGTAAGAGGCCTTCGCGCCAGAATTAATTCTTCCAGAATAACTCTTCAGTAAATTCAGCCCGTTGTGGCAAGCAAAGATCAGAAACATTCCGACAGAGTTTTGACTAGTACTGTGGTGACCAAATATAGTAACTTCCTGGAAGTAGACACCGATCTGACATTCCTTAAATTCTAGAAACCAAAGCTAATGACATTGTGCTCTGCTAACTTTCGTGCCTGGACAAATTTCCTGTGACGTAATCAGACATTCGAAAAATTAGAACACCCAAGGAATCGTTCCCTGAGAGTTTAGTACGTCTTTTGGAACTGGGGATTTCTTGGTCAAGGACTGCATTTTCGGGTCTGTGTGGAGGTCCTAGAATTTATTATGTTCCCAGAGGCAGCGAGCAAAGTTGTGAGTATAACTGTGTACCCATGGCCATGGCTGAATGAATGAGTGTACGCAGATCAGAGTGTTATTTTACAGTTGTATATTGTCACCCATTTACTGTCTTAATTATTTTTGTTTAACCTGCAGAATTTGTTACTTTTTGCTAGAGTTTCTTTACTTCTTAGGCTAAATCAGATTATTCAACTCTGTGCATACATTTACGAGAAAAGAAGAAAAACTCTTAGCCTAAACCCTACGTATCTATAACTCTTTGGGCCATCATCTGTTCTCTTAACGGGGCTGTGGGCTAAACCTAGAGTAAGATTCTAACGGGCTATCATCCTTGTAGCATTTTCTTAAATTTTATGACTATTTGTATATGTCTTTCCTTGATGTAATTTTTTGGTGTTGTGAGAAATTTTGATATGATAATTAAAATATCTCTTGAACAAAAAAAAAATCAGTGCGTTGGTCAGCTCGATCCCATTTATCTGTATAAGCATTGTTATAGTTTTCCCACGTCTGTGTGTTTACCTGTCGTCACGTGTATGTGCGTGCCCGTGAGTAGATAGAGATATATTAATATATATATATATATATATATATATATATATATATATATATATATATATATATGATGCGTGATGCCATATGATGATGGATGGTATCCGCATGTCTGGTTTTGTGTGGTGTGCAGATGTGTTCAGTCAAAACAATGTTCATACAAAAATAACAGGGCAATCCACATAGGACGTCAGTAAACTCACGACGTATAAAGTCAATGATTCTTGTAACAGCCGTTGACGTTTTTCTTCATTATTTATTGTGGACGCCACAGTGACAAAATGGTTACGCGAATATGTAGGCACATCAAACAGTCATTATCACAGCAACATTCAATACAGCAATAGACGGTAGACAGCATTACAATGATGAGTCAGATGCATGTTATATTTCAAAGTGCTGTAAATGTAGTCAGGTGGAAAACTCCATCCTTTTCTATAACAGCCAGGAGATAACCAGATGTATGAGATCAGTTCACTCTCCTTAGTTTGACTTCAGCAAGACAGACACGTCTGCCTAAGTATAAATAATGTCCTCAAAAATATCCTCTAGATAATAAAGGTTTTTCAAACCTAGTTCATTTAACAAAGTAGCAAGTAATGGTCCTTGGTACCTGCATCAACCGATGCAGCACAATACAGCGACATGTGAGCTAGGAAAACATCTCGTGACGACGACTTTCGAAGACAGGCTATGAACCAGAAATCGTTCACGACCAAAAATCGATAGAGTTAATGAAAATGTTAATTTACCTTGCCTTCCGGAAATACACAGAAATATTATGCCTCCCGGCATGTGCAAATACACTAGAGGTATTATCTCGAATAAACGAAATATCCATAAGAGGACTCTCACATTCCTGACAGAACAAAAAAAATAGCGGAGATCCCCTCTTCAACGAGGCATCTCTTTCGCCATTCCAAATCGCTCACTCCACTAGTGGTGGGCGGAAACCGATCGACCAAGAAGCAAGACAAGTCATGCGCAGTCCAGCGCAAAATGACCACAGCTCAAACTTAACTGCATTCGATACCAACGCGAGAAGACAAATGCTTACCGAGAAAAGTGACTATAAATTTCAAGCAGTTGTTGCCCTTGCGTTATAAAATAGATATTGAAATAAAACGATGTTGCGAGAATTTATCACGCAACATATCACCACCTCCTCCCGATAAAAAAAAAAAATGTGGAACATATTTTTTTTTTCAATATCAAAGAGCATGCGATAAGCAGCTCAAAACGCACGAATTATGCGCTGATAATTAACTAAATTGCCAAACAATAGGCTAATTATAGAGTGTCTGGTGAGGATATACCTCAACAGAAAAATAAATATGTCTCAAAAAATATTCACATCGGGGAGGTGTCACCAACACACATCACGTTAGCATGTAAACACAATATACGTATGCAAGTTACTATAATCATCATTAAACAGCATACTCTAATATTGTCTTTAAAAATGGATGTACAAATCTGATAGGAAAATTTAAATAGTACATTCTTTGACATGTAATGACATAAGTACATAGTAAAGTTAAACTACATGACGATCCAGGACATATGCTCTGGTATTCCGAGGGTAAGTACACAATCTAGAACTCGTCATGCTTGATACTAGTAAGGTAAGTCCTCAGCTCAACAATGACATTCTGAGAAAGTACAAGCAATATAATGCTAATTAATAACTAATATGCTTCATAAGGTACAATACATTATTAATAATTGTGGCTGTTTAGTAAACTAACGGCCCTTATATTAACTACTCAGTCCTCCTCTATCATCTTAAAAAACGAACAGAAGAAGATGACAACAAAGCACGATAGTGTGTACATATAAAGTAAGTACAGATGTGCTAATCTATTGTAGAAATATAGGTGTGTTATGACTCTGTAATATATGGAAATATAGGACAGAAGTATTAGTTGGAGTCATGTGGGCATCTAGACAAAATGTCAGCCATCACATTATCCGCACCACGGATAGCTCGTACCGTGAAGTGAAAAGGTTGAAGAGCTATAGCATATCGAGTGGATCTCGAACTCTTCAAATTCTTAGTCTGAATAGCTGTAAGAGCTTTCTGATCAGTCTCTAGAATGAAATGTGCGCCCAGGAGGAATCTTTGTAGTTTTAGAATTGACCAAACCATCGCTAACAACTCACGGTCTAAAACCGAGTAGTTCCTCTCTGCCGCATTTAGTTTTCTAGAAATGTACATAACAGGATGCAGAGTATTTGCATATTCTTGCATCAGTGCTGCTCCAATCCCAGTGGATGAAGCATCACTCCGAAGAACAAAAGTCCTATCAAGAGTAGGTAATCTTAAGATGGGAGGAGAAGAAAATATATTCTTGATTTGGTCTAGTGAAGATTGGCTTTCTTCAGACCAACGGACCAGATTAGGCGAACCTTTCTTCAACAATGTTGATAGAGGTGCCATGATCGAAGATAAATTTGGAATAAATCTCCCATAAAATTGAATTAAACCTAAGAGACTCCTAACTTGTTTCTTCGTTTTAGGAACAGAGATGTTCAGTATTTTGGACGTATTGTGGTCTTCTGTCTTCAAGAGACCATGACCAACACGATGACCCAGGAAAGAGATTTCACCAAAACCAACAAAAGCTTTAGAAGGTTTTGCTGTCAAATTATTCTCACGTAGAGTGGACAGTAAGTCATATAACCCTAAATAGTGATCTTCCCAGGTATCACTGAAGAGACAGATGTCATCTAAGTATGCGATGACATCCGAACGATGTGACAGAATTCGACGCATCATGCGAACGAAAGTGGCAGGGGCGTTCATGAGACCAAAAGGCATAACATTCCATTGAAATAGACCCCTAGGTGTAGAAAAAGCAGTAAGAGGTTTGGCATGCTCTGCTAAAGGCACTTGCCAATAACCTTTAGACAAGTCAAGTTTAGTGAAGAATCTAGAATTAGAAAGTCTAATCAGTAGATCTTCTAACAAAGGCATCGGTTCAGCGTCGAACTTTGTGACCTGATTCAATTTGCGATAATCAACGCAAATTCGTATGTTCTTATCCTTCTTCCGGACAATAACCATGGAAGAAGAATATGGTGAAGTCGATGGTTCAATTATATTCAATCGAATCATTTCATCCAATTCCTTTTCCACTTGCGACTGAAAGTGTATAGGAATAGGATACGGCCTAACCCTAATTGGATTATTGTCGGTAAGAATTATGTCATGTTCTATGACATCTGTGTGTCCAGGAATGTCAGTGAGAACATCCTGAAATGTTTGTAACATCGACGAGACTTGTCGATGTTCGTCACCAGAAAGATTAGGAGAAACAGAAACGTTTTTCCAAGATTCCGTGGAATGTAATGGAACCACTGGAAGGGGAAGGTTGACATCAGAGAAGGTAGCTTCCTCATCCTGTATGACAGACAGGGATGAATAATGACCGTGAGGTGCAGGAGCATCATCCGTTGCCTGGAAAATAGGCAGCAAATAGTCCGGACGTTCGTGAAATTCCGAAAGCATGTTTATGTGGAAAGTTTTATGCTTTCCATCAATATCGACCACATAGTCAACATCGGAAATCCGAGAGACTATTGCATACGGACCTTTCCATGCAATAAGAAGTCTATTTTCCCTACTGGGGAGTAGGACGAATGCTTTGTCACCTGGACAAAGTTGTCGTAGACATCTATTCTTGTTAGCAAACTGCCTTGCCTTCTCTTTAGCAATTTCTGATGAAGCAGTTGCTAGCTTACATGCCTCAATGATCTTTTGTCTAAGAGCAATGACATACTCATATGAGGATTGAGTTTCATCGCTAATATCATCGGCAGTGATGAGATCGTGTAATAAAGACATAGGGCCGCGTGGACGCGCGCCAAAGACAAGTTCGAAGGGAGAAAATCCTGTGTGTTCATTAGGGACTTCTCTGTAGGCAAAGAGAGCCGCGGGTAAAACCCTGTCCCAATCTTGAGGATGATCTTCAGTTATCTTACCAAGCAAAGTCTTGAGCGTTCTATTCAGACGCTCAACTAACCCATTAGACATAGGATGGTAGATACTACTGAGAGATCGTTCAATATGTAAGGTAGACATTACCTGTGACATAGTGTCAGATATGAGTTGAGTGCCATGGTCTGACAATATTTCTCTGGGGAACCCCAAGCGAGAAAATATCAACCAAAGAGCATCTGCGATATCTGTAGTAGATATGCTCTTAAGAGGAATAGCCTCTGGCCAACGTGTGCACATATCGACACATGTAAGGATAAACTGATGTCCTCTGGCCGACTTGACCTTAAAAGGGCCAATAATATCTATGGCCATTTTCTGAAACGGCCGAATAGGAATGTCAGCAGCCTGGATAGGCGCAGCATGTCGTGGTCCTCTAGATTTGACCTCCTGACATACCTTGCATGATCGGCAGTAAATACGAATGTCCTTATTGACAAAAGGCCAAAAGAAAGCCGCAAGGACTCTCGACTTCGTACGGGCAAAACCCATATGTCCAGCACATTGCGAGTCATGAGCATGTTGTAATATTTGGACTCTCATGCTCTTGGGAACAAGAATTTGCGAATGTGCCGACGTAGTCGAATCTTGTACCATACGTACAAGTACGCCGTTTCTCATTGCAATCCAAGATTTTCTATTTGTATCCTGATTCGGATCACCTTTCTTCGCAAGAACGAAGAATTTTTTTAAAGAAGGATCTTCTTCTTGCAATTTTATGAAAGAGTCACGAGTGATTACTAAGTGACTATCTTGGCTATCAACTTCATTATCACTATTCAGTGAAGTTTCGGGTGCTTGTAGAGCTTGTGCTCTTGTAACTACTGCATTTGTAGCTTGCATGTTATTATCTTCCCAAGCAGCAATCTGCTGTGGGGTACACTCCCTAACTCCGTGAATACGACCAATAATAAGGTCCGCAATAGGATTAGGTAAGAGACAAGCATGCACATCTCCAGTAAAGAAAGGAGTGGCAATGCGAACTACAGCAGTAGGATATTTTTCTAGAGTGCCGCCAAATGTGACACATTTAATAACCCTTCCTGTAGCACAAGATGGATCTACAAGCGATTGTCTAACACCAATAGTGGTGCATCCGGAATCGAAAAGTAGTGAGACCGGAGTATCATTAACAAGACCCATATGTAGGATTAAAGAACCCCTCCCGTCATGCGCAACAGCAGCAGGAAGAGCGGGAAGTGGGTGACCACAACTCAAAGTAGTTATGGTACCCGGTTCGAATAAAGTACTGCATTGGGGGCATTTGTTTGCTCTCTCAAAGTCAAAAGCAGAACCAGTGACAGCGTCAAAGTTTTTACTATCAACAACATGATTACAGGCTCCCTCAGTTTCCTGTTGTACAGCATTAGCCTGCTGATATCTCTTTTTTTTGTGTTGAGATCTACCCCGACTATTATTACCTCTGAAGTTATCAAAGTTATTATTATCTCTGCAGTTATTATTGTCTCTATTGTAATTGTTATCCTGGTTCGAATTCCAGTTTCCACGATTACTATCATGTTCACATTGATGCGAACATCTATTTGTTTGGTTTTGAGGTCTTCGGCAGGAATAACCTCTATTACCATATCCTCTTTTGAAATGCCTATAATTATTAGGGTGATAGTAACGAGTACTATCAGGTTGTCTCCAATTCTTCGAAGAAGAATCACCATGAAATTGATTTCCATGATTTTGACAGAAATTACCGCTACTCTTTCTATCAAAATTTTGTTGGAATCTACGAGCAAAGTTTTGGCCATACGGAGCTGCCGAAGCAACTGGTAAACCTTCTTTCACCTTAGAGTTACCCATGGTTATGTGTGGGTGCGCAGTTACGTATTGGCAACAGAAATCTTCCATTTCTTTTATTGTTTTAGGTTTACGTTCATGAAGGAAAGCAAGGAAAGACTCATTGACAGACGACATGACTTTGTCTCTAAGTATTAAGTCCATAAGTCCTTCATAAGTTTTTTTCCGTCTTAGATAGTTCAACCCATCGTGAGAAAGTAATGCGTATTCTTGCAATAAACTCGGAGAATTCAACTCCATTTTCAGGTAACATGTTTTTAAATTGTAGACGATAGCCGTCTTCGTTAAGCTGATATTTCTTTAACAAAGCGGCCCTGACAACCTCATAATTGTTCTTGTCAGGTTCATCCACCATATTTAATATACTTAGAGCTTTACCTGTCAGTATCCCTGATAACTGATAAACATATTTTGCTTTGTCTATGTTATGAGCTGTACATGCTTGTTCAAATCTGTCCAGATAGAACATTATGTCATCACTGGAAGGACTAAATGTTGGTAACTTAATCTTAAAAGTATCATTATTAGCCTTACCAGAAGATGAACCCTTGTTTGAATCATTACCATTACTCATGCTCGTCAATTTCAATTTTTCCAACTCTAAAGCTAAGACCTTTTCTTCATGTTCCATTTTTGCTTTCTCTTTCCTCTCATCAGACTCTCTCTGTAATCTTCTTTCCTCAGCCTGAGCCTCTTTTTGAAGTCTTTCATTTTCAGCTTCTTTTTCAAGTCTTTTATTTTCAGCCTCTTTTTCAAGTCTTTTATTCTCTAGCTGTAGCTGGAGTTTTCTTTCCTCAGCTTCTGATTCCCTTTTTTGTTTTTCCATTTCCATTTGGAATCTTTTTTCATCCACCTGCATCTGCAGTTTCTTTTGTTCAGCTTCCATATGCAGTTTCTTTTGTTCAGCTTCCATTGCTTTATCATATCGAGCAGTTGCAAATTCTTCTAACTTATCACCAGTCTTGCCAAGCAATTTACCCTGCTCAATAAAGTGCTCAAATGTAGACATGTTGTCTAACATATGAGTCCAAAACCTGAAATAATTAACTAATTTATTTCAAACCTAAGTGTAACAAGTCTTAATTAAGCACTTGTATATTCACATCACCTTATATTATCCCAGTCTCTGTGGGAAACAAGTCTCCAATCAAAGAACTTGTATATGAAATACCAACAATCAATTCTTGATCATAAGTGCACTTCTCATTCAATAGTGCACGACACTATTCATCATTCATTTATCATCAGTGTAGTAGTAACAGTGCATTAGCATAGCCCATTAACTAATTACTATAACTGTAAACAATGACTATGTAAACACATGCAGAATGTAAACATTGAAAATGTAAACAATACAAACAATGTAAACAATAACAATGTAAACAATAACAAAGATCAGCAACAATACAAAAACTTTCGCAGAAATCAACTAAAAATAAAGCAGAAATTAATGAAATATCACAAAAAATGTGACGATATCTGCGATAGAATTAAACAAAATACATGACACCACAGTGTATAAACAAAAATGTTGTATGAAACTAAATTATAGACAAGAGTAGGCTAACAAATACAAACAAATCAAAACAAAACTAAAGAATGCGAAATAATAACGAAAACAATATTAAAACATGTCATCACAGCTAACATAAATAGCAACAGAAGTCGCTTAGCAAATTCCAGTATTGGAAATTTGCAAACCTTACAGAAAACGCTCACAATAGACGACCTCTATGACGTGGCATAATCTAACGGAGACACCACCCAACCGAGAACCCGCTGAAATATAAACATATAAATATACGAATAACATATAAACATATAACATATAGAATGAGATGATACACAGAAGACTCAGCAGAAGTATAAGGGCACAGTTTACATACAAACAGGCCACTTAACTTATAGGCTTCCAATCGTAGAACAGCAGAAAAAACGGATGTCAATCAACGTCCTAAAGAGCGAAGCTCCAACGATGATGGCACATCTGAACTGCTTCCACTGCTAACACGATGGTACAAGAGCTTCTGAAATACTGTGTGTTGAGTTGTTTCGGCACTTGACCTTCTAATCCAAAAGTAAGTTGATGGAAATCGGTACTTGGCCTTCTTCAGAAAACAACCCGTTTCAACCGGCACTTGACCTTCACAAAAACGACAGCACTGGAACCTTGACAGCAGCAACTTGCTTGACTTGCGTAAAAGATAACAGCAGTCCGAGTTATCCGGCAACATGTAACAACGCCGGGTACTGTCAAATTCATTGTTAATCCAGTCCAAATCCCGTTGAAATTTCAACTTTTCGCCCGGGCAACGCCGTATACTTTGAAAGATTTTGAAGATACGTTAGACTGTATTGAAGAATGTTAATTTCTTGAAGGATGCTGATGAATTCTTGTTGAAAATGAAGTGGGTAAGGGACCCCGTGTTTGCTGGTACCAGAATCAAACCAGCTTATGGCCACCAAATGATGCGTGATGCCATATGATGATGGATGGTATCCGCATGTCTGGTTTTGTGTGGTGTGCAGATGTGTTCAGTCAAAACAATGTTCATACAAAAATAACAGGGCAATCCACATAGGACGTCAGTAAACTCACGACGTATAAAGTCAATGATTCTTGTAACAGCCGTTGACGTTTTTCTTCATTATTTATTGTGGACGCCACAGTGACAAAATGGTTACGCGAATATGTAGGCACATCAAACAGTCATTATCACAGCAACATTCAATACAGCAATAGACGGTAGACAGCATTACAATGATGAGTCAGATGCATGTTATATTTCAAAGTGCTGTAAATGTAGTCAGGTGGAAAACTCCATCCTTTTCTATAACAGCCAGGAGATAACCAGATGTATGAGATCAGTTCACTCTCCTTAGTTTGACTTCAGCAAGACAGACACGTCTGCCTAAGTATAAATAATGTCCTCAAAAATATCCTCTAGATAATAAAGGTTTTTCAAACCTAGTTCATTTAACAAAGCAGCAAGTAATGGTCCTTGGTACCTGCATCAACCGATGCAGCACAATACAGCGACATGTGAGCTAGGAAAACATCTCGTGACGACGACTTTCGAAGACAGGCTATGAACCAGAAATCGTTCACGACCAAAAATCGATAGAGTTAATGAAAATGTTAATTTACCTTGCCTTCCGGAAATACACAGAAATATTATGCCTCCCGGCATGTGCAAATACACTAGAGGTATTATCTCGAATAAACGAAATATCCATAAGAGGACTCTCACATTCCTGACAGAACAAAAAAATAGCGGAGATCCCCTCTTCAACGAGGCATCTCTTTCGCCATTCCAAATCGCTCACTCCACTAGTGGTGGGCGGAAACCGATCGACCAAGAAGCAAGACAAGTCATGCGCAGTCCAGCGCAAAATGACCACAGCTCAAAACTTAACTGCATTCGATACCAACGCGAGAAGACAAATGCTTACCGAGAAAAGTGACTATAAATTTCAAGCAGTTGTTGCCCTTGCGTTATAAAATAGATATTGAAATAAAACGATGTTGCGAGAATTTATCACGCAACAATATATATATATATATATATATATATATATATATATATATATATATATATATATATATATATATATATATATATATATCTGTGTTTAGACTGTCTGACGCCTTTAAAAGCGGTCGTAGAAGATAGGTGAGAGAGAGAAGATTATCTCGATTCTCAAAGACAGCCTCTATATCACATCCTATCATCTCACGTGGGGAAATTCTATTGTGTTTTTCACCAGCTCTCACTGTGACTGTCACTCATTCCAACCTATTCAGAAGGGACCAACCCAAGTCTTAATTCTCCTATCTAAAATCTACGACATTATTCTACCCGTAAGTAATAATACTTTTACTAACACTAATATAGGACGGGAGAAATCTTGGGTTGAATGCATGCGAAGCTTCAGGTTGTCCTAAATTTAGCAGTTTAAACTATGCATACTATAAAATGCAATTTGGAAACTTAAAGATTATTACATAGATACATAAAGCCTAATCCCAGGTATAATTTAAGCTTTAGGTGGATGAAATCGCATCAGGAATAACGGAGATAATTAAAAAAGCAGTTTTCTTACATTGAACGATAGGCAGAAAGGTACCCACATTTTCTGATCGCGATTTCATTCTTCGGGATGCCCATCTCGTCCGTCCGAGGTCACACTATAAATAGACTGGCCTAACGAACTCAGTCACTATTATTTGAAAACGCAGCAAGCGGGGGAAAGAAGAGCATATGTTAAAGCAAGTGTTTGTCTTCTGTACCTGTTAGCAGACCTTAATCAACTATATGTATATGTATATACTTATGTGGAATTATATTAATTAATCCATCTGTGCGATACGACGTGTAAAAGATGTGTTAGGAATGGACAGTGTGTACTGATGAAACTTACAGGCTCATGTGTAATTTTAGAGGCAAGTCCGCCTTCGGAAATATTTAAAATAATGAGAATGATGGCCAAAGTACGACTGTAAGTTTGATAAAGTATTTGAAGAAGTATTTGAAGAAGTATTGAATGGAATGAGACACCTACCAGGAACATAAGGAAAGATGAAAGGGATTGTAGTACTGTATAATTTGAACTATTACTTAATAGTTTTATTCGCAACCAAATTATTGTATGGAGGCGAATCATGGGAAATGAATGATGATTAAGAAGTTAGAAGAAAACTATGATCACATTGAATTAAAATGATTGTTGCTACTATACTATACCTTGTGCATCTGCTAGCACGCTAATCTGAAACTGTCTATCGTCCCCATCTATGTCATAGAGGGATATGGATAGACAAATACAGGGATTGCATTTGACTTTGTTTCAGGTTTAATCATTTAAATTGAAAACCTACACCAAATAAGAAGAGGCTTCTCTTTCTGAAAGTGCAACGAATGCAGTGCCAGTCTATGATAAAATGCCAGCCATTTCGTGTGTACTGTTGGAACATTCTCATCTGAAGATTTTATCCAGCATTAGAGGGAGCCATCTGCAGTGACTCAGCTAAGTTGCTCTCAGGGCAACTGTGTAGCGTATGCCGGTTTACCAAACAAATAACTGCATCCAGTTCATGATGCAAAGAACAGTATATAGCTCAATTAGATTGTAAAGATAACACTAATAATTCTTAATTGAAAGATCAACCAAGTTAGACTGTCTACCAAGAGATAGACATCTTACCCAAGAGAAAGACATTTTTGTTGAACTGTTCTTATTTATTTAATGTTGTAAAATATTTGATTTTTAATGCTTTTCCAAACAGAAAAGAGAAACTGTTTTAATAAATTGTAAATATTTACCAGCAGACTTATTTAAATTCTTTAAGTTAAGGTTTTATTCACTGTTGGTAAATTTTAATTAAATAACTTCCCCTAGCAGAGTCATAAACAATATTAACTACAATAATCACAGAGGCGGATCAGGAGAGGTAGCAGTTAGGGACTACATCACCATCTTCTCTGGGAACTTACATAGCTTGACCCTACCTTTGTGTCTATACACCCTTACTCTCTTCAGAGAAGGGGGTATTACTGATAAGACCAGACTCTTATCTGGCACTATCCTGGTATCATCTGATACATCTTTATGTCCAGGATATCTATTTATTTTTAATAACATCTGAACCTCTCGCGACAACCCGTTTGTCTGAATTTAAGACTATGGACCCGTTTGATTGTCTGATTAAGACTATGGACCCGTTTGATTGTCTGATGAAGGCCATGGACCCTTTGTTTGTACGTTGAAGACATGGGCCCCTTTGATTGTACAAAGAAGATTATGGGCCCCTTTGATTGTACAAAGAAGATTATGGACCACTTCTTGGACAAAATGTATATTAAAGCATTATTTATTTTTTCTTAAAACGTTACATTTTACATTTTAAGTTATGTGCATGGACACTTTTAATCCATTCATGGCCCCCAAAGCGTCAGTGGGTCCCAGGTTAAGAAACCCTACTGTATGATATTCGATGTTGTGATCGTTTCTTTTCTTTTCTTTCATTCTTCTTTCTTTCTTCCGTTCTTTCTTCCTTCTCCTTTCCCCAGATTTTCTTAACCTATTTCGTGCCATGAATCCGTTGGATTGTGTGTTAAGGACTATGGGCCCATTTTATTTTCTAATCAAGGCTATACACCCTTTCTTGGAAAAAGAAATGTGCATTAAAGCATTATTAATTACTGTACATTTTAAATTTTAGTGTATGCACACGTACTCCTTTGAATCCATCTATGGACCACAAATGCGTCCGTGGGCCATAAGTTAAGAAACCCTTCCTTACGCATCACTGTACAAGAATTTTAACAAACTACAACAAGCAATGTTCTTCACGGTTGATCAAGGTCGTATTTCTATCTTTATCTTTTTTGTTTGGCCTTTGAGAAGAAGCAGTCTTTCAATAAGAAAAGTAGGCCTTTGTTTCCAGGTAATGCTTGTATACTCACGATTCTTCGGCGTTAACGGAGGAGTGAAGAGAATGGGCTCAACAGATGCAGTCGTTAACGTGTTAGAGCGCACTTTTCTCTCTTTCTCTCTCATACGCCTGATCTATCTATCTATCTATCTATCTATCTATCTATCTATCTATCTATCTATCTATCTATCTATCTATCTATCTATCTATCTATCTATCTATCTATCTATCTATCTATCTATCTATCTATCTATCTATCTATCTATCTATCTATCTATCTACCTACCTACCTACCTACCTGCCTTACTACCTACCTGCCTATCTATCTACCTATCTATCTATCTATCTATCTATCTATCTATCTATCTATCTATCTATCTATCTATCTATCTATCTATCTGTGTTTATGTAAATATATAAATATACAGTTTTCCTGCCCGCACGTCCACCTTGTTTTCTGACCGGCTTTCAATCAGAAAGAATGTATATTTCTTGCTCTCATGTGATCCAATCCATGAGCAAGAAATGAAGTAGGTCGGGTCTTTATTTATTACCTTCACCCTCGTGTTTTGAAATATCATTTTAAAATTTGAACACATGACTTGAGTTTTAAAAGGTTTACACCATTCTGGTCACGAGATTATCAAGATATCGAGGTCCTGTTTCTAACGAAACCACTCAGAATTCTTGTAGGTAACTGCTTAAGAGATAATGAAAACAAATGTAGGAGGGTTGTCAGAACAGAGCCAGTTTAGATCGTTGGTAGTAGATCCGCATAATCTAATATATATATATATACTTTCCTTAACCCTCTATTGGGCCTTGTTGCCATTTGGCAACATACCGTTTAAAGTCATCTATTTCACTATCCGGCGTTCAAATTAATAATTTTTTTGTTTTATTGTGTTATAGAAACATTCCCAATTTTAAATTACCGGGTAACTCATTTGTCGGAGAAATACTTTTTTTTTTTCACGCACTCTTTTGTCAAGGCATGGTAGCTGGTTTGCAAGATCGAATTGAGAGGTGAGTTTACTTCACATTATTTTTTAAAATTCCTTATGAAAACGGTGTATAAAAAATATGTTGAGTTACTTAAACCACTTATCTTTGTAACAAATGCTTTAATAGTTATAACTAAATAAAATAAGTTACTCTTATTTTACATTTTAGGTATGTTGCCATTTGGCAACAAAAGTCGATTAAGGAATAAAAACCACTTCATGTTGCCAATTGGCAACAGTTGCTTTTTACCTAATAAATGATATTTAATGTTGTATTTCTCTGTAATCAACAACATTAGTATTTTATTCTCATTATAATTGATTAAACTTCATCATTTAAAAAAAAGTTGTTATTTGCAATTTTATGTATCCTAAAAAGGTCAATGTAAATAGTAGAATTACCAGTATAAATTACTAATAATATTGTAAATGAATAAAACATATTTACTTCATCTAGACTTGACTTTTAGAACTAAACTACACATGATAACCACTAAAATTGCCAGTAATCACAAAACATAATGTATCATCAGATGAGATTAAACAATTTTGTGATGAAAAACTTTTGAATTACAAAATGTATATGTTGTCATTTTTTTTTAAAATTTTTTTTTACAGTTAAACACAATGGATCCTCAAAAGTTTTACAGCCAAAAGACTACAATCTATAGACCAATACCTGAGGCTTCTAGCGATAGTGAGCTGTCAGACAGTGAGGCTGAAGACATCCTGGATAACACGTGGCAACCCGGCCCTTCCTCGGACACAACCGATTCAGGTTTGTTGAATTTAATTGATGTTTTTTTTTTAATGTGGCCACTTTATTTCAGACTGCAGTTGTAGCCTTGTCCATCAGTGTACAACCTATGTACAGTTTCAGCCTAGTCCATCAGGTACTAAATATCGGCTGACGGAGACTTACATGTGGAACGCTTTATACCATAATGTGGATTAGAATAATTTTTATCATTATTACTATTATCAGAATAATAACATGTACACCAGTATACCAATAAATGATTGTTTATGTTGCCAGATAATTAATATCTTTGTTTTCTTTTTTTTCAGAATCATCTGCATCAGAGCTGGAGGACACAGATGTAACCTTTGATCGTCGTCGGATGCTATGGAGACACCGTGAAGCCTCAGATGTATCTTCTGAAGCTCCGCCCTTCTCTGGTGATTCGGCACACGTATCAGTTACCTCAGAACCAATAGAATACTTCCGCAGATTCATTGATGATGATACAATGGCACATATGGTCACTGAATCAAACAAGTACAGCATCCAGAAAAACATCATGAAGCCTCTCAGATTGAGCCAGCCAGAACTGGAACAGTTTTTTGGAATTGCGTTTATGATGAGTATTGTTAGAATGCCCAGTTGTAAATTGTACTGGGACTCTACAACGCGCTATGGACTTGTTGCTGATACTATGACGAACAAGAGGTTTAAAGAAATCAAAAGTAACATTCACTGCAATGACAACAACAAGCAGCAAGACAATGAAGGCGACAAATTGTTCAAATTAAGACCTTTAGTTGACGCTCTGAAAGTGAAATTCAATTCAATCAAACCAGCAGAAAGGCTGAGCATTGATGAGCAAGTTATCCCATTCAAAGGTCAATCATCTCTGCGTCAGTACAACCCAAAGAAACCCAAAAAGTAGGGCTATAAAGTCTTCGTTTGTTCAAGCATTTCTGGTCTGATTCATGATTTTGAAATTTACACTGGAAAAATTGACGTGTGTCCTGGCCAACCTGATTTAGGAGCATCAGCTAACATCGTGCTGAGACTTCTTCAACGTATCCCTAAAAATGTGTGGCATAAAGTATATTTTGACAACTGGTTTAATTCGCCAGCATTGCAGGCATGCCTCTGGAAACAAGGCATTGCATGTCTTGGCACTGTCCGCGCAAACCGGCTGAAAGGGTGTAATCTGTGTTCCGATAAGGAACTGAAAACGAAAGGAAG
Organism: Oreohelix idahoensis; assembly: GCA_024509875.1. Lineage (NCBI taxonomy): Eukaryota > Metazoa > Mollusca > Gastropoda > Stylommatophora > Oreohelicidae > Oreohelix > Oreohelix idahoensis. Next base: position 22,681 of record JAMPIV010011245.1, on the reverse strand, counting down.
AGGGTCATCTGTTGTTTTTGTACTGCAGCAACAAACGGAGCCACATTGAAAGCTATCAAATGGTATGACAATAAAGCAGTCACACTGCTAAGCACCTATGCAGCAGTTGAACCAGAAGGTGTAGTCAGAAGATGGGACAGAAAAGCCAAGAAGGAAATACACATTTCTTGCCCTGCAGCTGTGAAAGAATATAACATGTTCATGGGAGGGGTAGATTTGCTGGACTCCTTGCTGGCACTCTATCGTATACCTATTAGATCCAAGAAATGGTACCACAGAATATTGTTTCATTTCCTGGATGTTTCTGTGGTGCAAGCTTGGCTAACTTATTGTTCAGATGTGTGTAAGGATGGTATGGAAAAAAAAGGACAGACTACCATTAGTTGATTTCAAGTTGCAGATTGCTTTGTGTCTCCTAAAAGCAGGAAAAAGTGAAAATAATAAAAGGGGAAGGCCATCAGGAAGCACTGAGACACAGCTGGTGGCTAAAAAGAAGAGAGGGCAAACAGCAAATGTACCTCCTTTTCATGTCAGAACTGACAATGTTGGCCACAGCCCCAATTCCGTCACCAACAAAGGGAGATGCAAACTTCCTGGATGCAAGGGGTACTCCAGAACTGTCTGTGAGAAGTGTAACCTACACTTGTGCCTCAATAAACATTCAAACTGTTTCAAAGTATTTCATGAAACATGAGTGTGGAGCTGTGATTGAGTCACGAGACAGAAGATTTTTTTTTTCAGTAACTATATGTTTCATTGTATGTGTGGCATTTTCTGTATAAATTACACTTAACTTCATGAAGTTTCACAAATTTTGTTGTCTGCTATTTACTGTTTAAATATTAAATGTAGGTAGGGAGTAAAAAAAGGTGAAATAGATGTTGTTAGACATAAAAACATAGTTAAAAGATATATGTTGCCAAATGGCAACAATAAATGTTCCCAACCTTAATGGTGATTTGTTGCCAATTGGCAACATACCCATAAAACACTAACTAAACATTTTTTTGCCCAAAATTAACCTTCACACCACTTTTCAGACATGGGACAGCCACAAAAACCACTCCAAGAATTTTTTTTTCCAACTATTTCATAAATGGCCCAATAGAGGGTTAAACTAGGCAATGTCCCTTCAGACATATTTGTTTTCACTTCGAACTTTGCGCATAATTAACAGCGAATCACTCGTAATCAGAGTTGATCCCATTACCACGTAGTCCTTCGTCCGGAATCCACAGGGTTAATGAAATAGAGGTAGACGAAAAGCCCACATAGAAGGGAATTGGAGGCCGACATGAAAGGGTTAAAGTAGCAATAGAAACGCGCATGATATGCATCTCAAATGCATGGAAGGCGAAGGGAAACAACCGGCGTTATGAACTTGGAACAAGAACAGTGTACTTTCTATAAAGAACCAGGGGAAAGAATTCAAATATTACTTGCAAGTGGTACTGAAGATTTCAGGTGTGTTAACGGACTTTGATCGATGCAGCGTTAAGGTGGATCTTAAAGATACAACTTTACATAACATTCGAGATGGACCTTCTTCCAGAAATAACTTTTCAGGGAATGCAGGATGTATGTTCTTACAGAACCAACTTTACAACACATGTAAGATGTTACATCGTAAAGAAACAGCTTTGCACCATATACAAGATGTACCTTCTTTAAAAAAAATGTAACAGTATATGCAATATCTATCTTCTTTTAAAAAACGCCAAAAGCTTACAGCCAGGACTATTTTAGGAAGTGCGGGGCCTAATTGAGCAGTTTCGATGGGGGCCCAGCACAGATGAAGAAAAACAACAATTGTTAACATTCATGTCTTTTACGTATTATTTAGTTTCCATGACAATACAATTCAATGTTTCTCAAGCAGTATTCCGTGTAAACCTAGAGTTCCTTTGTTCATCTTCAGAGGCTCCGCATTTCGTCACCAGGAGTTCAGCCAGAAACTGTGGAATAAATAAATAGAAATTTATAAATATACCACTAAGAGGAAAATTATCATGAGGTCGCTGAAATAAATCATGAAATAAAAGTAAAATGCGGACCACTGCGGGGGATAAGTGTCGAGAATAACTTAAAAAAAAAAAATATCTGTGAAAACAAAAATATGTAAGATTAGTTATAAAAGCAGAAAGTTGCTTTAGATAAGTATAGTTTGTTAAGCCGGCATCCATTATATTTTCTTTTCTTTAGGGCTGGAGAGCAAGTGGTGAGAATAGGTCAAATCGACCGAAAACCTGCTTTTCGCTGGCCATTCTAGGTCCGGGTACTGATTTGGAGGAATGTGTGGAATCCGCCTGGGGCCAACCCTGTTTACAGCACATACAACAGTTTTTAAAGAAAACAATTTTTTTAGCACATGCAATATGGGCAACAAGCAAGAAAGAACTTTACAACACACGGGGCAGAACCGCATCCTCTTATCACAAACAAATAACCCACCTACCAGTGACGTATTACTCCATAAATTGTGGATAAATGATGACTCGACGGCGTTATGTTACCTTAGGACTGTCAATATCTTAGTCCTGTTTACCTGTCTCGTGTCTCTGAACCATATGTCACGGCAGAGGTCAATGTTGTATTCTATAATGTCATTTTCCATTGAAAAATATAGCTTTTATTAGAGGTTTACTCCCTAGGGCGTAACTGATTCGGCTGCAGATTAAATTCTGGTTGGCGTTTATTTCGGTGATTATGTATGCTTGTTTTTAATTGTAAACTAATTTTGTAAATACATTAGACCCTTGTTTAGCATGCCATTTGTTTAGGCATCTAGTATTTGAGTAAGGTTACATTAATATGGTAGTAACGTAGCAGATACTGCCGTTGGAAGTCAAGAGTTAGAGACTTACTAAACTACTTCCTCGTTTGTCTTCAGATTTCCACATTAATAACACTAATAAAAGAAGTAGTCAGCACAAAGTTCCTGACATGTCTAAACAGTTTTTCGTGGAGTGAAGTAGTTTGTTGCCATATGCCGCTTTGTTCATTGCTTTATGTTGGGCAGGACTGCAGTAGGTGTTCGGCTATCATCGGGCTGGCGCCGCAGGTGCAGAGATCCGTTGCACCAATTCTGTACTTGTGGTATAAGTAGTCTCTCAGCCTGTTGTGTGCAGTAGGTAGCCGAAAAATGGTGACCTGGTCTCGCCTAGATAGCTGAGGATATGCATCTTTTTTAATGACCTGGGTGCTCTCTTTCCATTTGCGGTCACAGCTATTTACCAGACTGAAATTCACATTCAAAATGAAAAGCTGAGGATACAGTTTTTCAATATCTCCTCGTGGGCACCCATTGTAACAGAAACAGTGTCTAGGTGATACTCCAGTTTCCGCCATGTGTTTTAAAGCAGTACAGTTGCAATCAACATCAATTACCATGACCAATGAAATCCGTTGGGTTAAGGCTACAAAAGCAGTATTATTAATTCGTAACACTCGTATCTGTTCTAGGTTACTGAACTTCATAATAGGATGAATAATTCTCAGAAATGCTCTATGCCAAAATCAGCGCTTATTCGTTATCAAATATCTATTTTCGTTTCACTTTAAGGACCATCTTCCTTGCGCACGTACAACTCCATCAGAGCTACGATCTCCTCCCTTAGGTCACACAAGGAGAATCTCAACAAAGTGAACGAACTCCGTAGCACAGGCGAGGATTCCAATGTGTGTATACATGAATCACACATCATCAAATACCATAATTCCCGCCGTAAGGTAATACGGTCGGTCCGTCGGTCTCACTTTGCACACCGTCGTTTGTGCACTTTTTCTATTTTCGAGAGAGTGCATTAACTTTCAAGCACAGCTAAGGGGGTGCAACTGTGGTTGAAAGTTAGACAATAACATTGCATTGTTTCCACTTATATGTACTCACCCGAAAAAAAAGAAAAGTTTGACAGAGTGCATTAAATCAACAGACAATCAAGATACTCTTCTGTCCAGTGTCATTCGGGAAACGGATTTAACTCATCATTTTTCTTAAAAATAAAATTATTAGATGGCTAAAAGAAAGAGATGATCGCGTCATTCACAGCGAGCAAGCGAGATTATAGAAGAAGCAGCAATGTAATACGTGTAACAGAAACAACACACTATAGTTAAAAGCCTGCCAATTTTGGCGGGTTGTTGCTAGTTTTATAAATATCTTTGTAGTGAGTCGATTTTCCTCATTTTTAAATTTCGCCAGGCAGTGGCGTATGGCCTAGTCGTTACGTTTTCCAACTGTCAATGAATTTTTAACGTGTGCAATTTGCACACGGAACCTTCTATTTTTGCATCCTTATCTGAGAAAGCTAGGTATCTGTAAAAGGTGTAATTGTGTCTATATAGTTGCGACAGGGGTGTCAGGTGACAAATGGTAATGTTGTATTCTTGATGACATCAGCAAAACGTTGGACATCATCAGGGTGGATGTAGATATGCTATATCATGTGCGCTGATGAAGGCAAATCAGCAGGTCGGGCTTACAGATGACCGACATGGTGTGTGGGTGTATAGACAAGTCAATGAGCGAATGCATGTAGTAAGACAGCAATGATCACACACACCCAAAACACGTGTAATATTCAGGAAATTGTTGGAAACGACTGTGGTACGATTGTTCACGATTTATTAATTCCACAGAAACAAGGACATCACCAATACACTGTCAATGGGACATCGTTCACACTCATCATGGAATAACAACAGTTCATTACATCCAATATCAACGACTCTCTGAACAGACTGCAGGTATCGCAGTGCTAGCAGTACGTCAGTAATTCCTCTCTACCTTCTCTGACGAAATAAGCTATGTAAGACTCTGGCAAAATAAGCCGCATAAGTGCTGGGCTTCAAAATATATAATGTTCTCTATATCTCCTCTGACAAAACAAGTCATGTAAATCAAGAATACAACATTAACATTTGTCACCTGACACCCCTATCGAAACTATATAGACACAATTACCCCTTTTACAGTGGTGGCCAGTGTGGGGATCGAACCCACGACATTCGCGTTATTAGCAAACATTTTTGCTGCGTATTATAGTCCACTGTGTTTGGTTATTTGTGATATATTTGTTTAGTTGTGCCGAGATGTCTCATTGTCGTTTTTGTTATATTTTCTATGTTCTTCAGTTTTGATTAATTTGTTTGTATTTTTCTGCCTCCCCTTCCTATCGTTTATTTCTTTACAACTTTTCGTTTATACACTGTGTTGTCATTGTTTCATCGCTCTATCCGCAGCTGTCGTTGTAAGTTTTGCAATACTTTTTACTTTATTTCTACTTTTTTCTTAGCTGATTCCTGCGAACGTTGTCGTTTGTCCTTGATTTTTTGTCTTTGTCTTTCTAGTTGATATTATTCATTGCTATTATACACTGTCAGTTATGTTATGCACAATAAGTATATACGTGATTAATTATATTATTGATAAGTAAAGTATTATACAAGCTCTTGGGCAAAGACTTGTCGCCCACTGAGTTCGGATAAAGTGTGTTTCTCAAGTAGTATATTTACACAAGGTATTTATCTCACATAATCCAGCATAATGTCTACTTTGGATTATTTCATTGAACAAGGGAGATCCCTTCAAATGACGAATGAGGAAGTAAGGGAATTTGCTCTTGCTGAATATGCCAAGGCGCAGAAGGCTGAAGAAAAGAAACAGAAAATGGAAGGGAAAAGAATTCAAATGCAAATGGAAGCTGAAGAGAGAAAATTCCAAATGGAAATGGAAAAACAGAAACTAGAAGCTGAAGAGAGAAAAAATCAGCAGCAAATGGAGGCTGAAAATAAAAAAATGGAAATGGAAGCTGAAAATAGAAAAATGCAAATGGAGGCTGAAAATAAAAAAATGCAAATGGAACACGACGAAAGAGTCTTAGCTATGGAGCTGAAAAAAAATAAAGGTAGTGAATATGGGTAATACTCAAAATGAGTCACGCAATCAAACAACTTCTAATAAGCCAAATACTAAAATTTATGATATTAAATTGCCTGTTTTCAATCCTACCTGTGACGATATTGCATACTATCTAAGTAGATTTGAACTTGCATGCGAATCTCACAACATAGACAAGTCGCAATATTGTGAACAACTTGGTAGGTTACTTAAAAGGGAAGCTTCGAATTATATGATGTCGAATAATTATACAGCGTAATTTTAATAGGAGAGATAATCGTAATTTTGGACAGAACCAAGGGGGTCCATCAAGGAATGATTCTTCTTCAGTAAACTGGATGCAATTTAACAGTCCTCAACATTTTGGCCCTAATAATTATAGGACCTTTGAAAGAGGTCCCTAATGAGCACACGGGGTTTTCTCCGTTCGAGCTCGTCTTTAGTGCGCAACCGCGCGGTCCCATGTCGTTGCTCCACGACCTTATAACTGCTGAGAACATCAGCGATGGCACACAATCTTCGTACGAATATGTCATTGCTCTAAGGCAGGAGATTATCGAAGCATGTAGGTTAGCTACCTCTGCATATGCATTTGCTAAGAAGAAGGCGAGGAAATTCGCAAATAAAAATTGACGTCTACGACAACTCTGTCCTGGTGACAAGGTACCTGTATTACTCCCTTGTAAGGACAATAGACTTCTTATTTCATGGAAGGGTCCTTATACTGTCATCACTAGAATTTCTGATGTCGACTATGTCGTCGATGTGGACGGAAAGCATAAAACCTTCCATATTAATATGCTGACAGAATTTCATGAACGACCAGATTACCTACAACCTATTTTTCAAGAGACAGACGATCCGCTGGTTCCGCATGGGCATTACACATCTCTGTCAGTTATTCAAGAGGAAGAGGCTACTTTCTCAGATGTGAATCTTCCTCTTCCCGTAATCCCACTGCATTCAACATAATCATGGGTAAATGTGACTGTTTCTTCAGAGTTATCTACCGAGAAACAGCAACAGGTCTCTTCTCTGATACAAACTTTTCAGGACGTTCTTACTGACATTCCTGGACAAGCATCAATTATTAAATTAATATTAGACAAACATAAAGGTATGTTTTCAGGCACTCGTAAGAAATAAAGAAGTAGAACACTTGGACAACAGAAAAACAACAGACGTGAGAGGCTTACCCAGGGTTTGAACCCCGTACCTTCCGTACGACAACTCCGCCTAGCTATCAAGCGAATCACACTGACCCCACGGCCAGCTAGGCATCCCCCAAAAAAAGATGCTTTGCTGGCCATTTATCAGTACGAAACACACAAGATAACACCGGAAGTATACAGTGGGCAACTCAGCCCTTAAATGACGCAATCACTTCTGTTGTTCTCCTATTAACAGTATGTGTCAGTCCAAACAAGACAAAGACCTTGATACTGGGTCCAGTAAATAGTAGAAGACTTAAGGACATTAGTATAGAACAGAGGGTAGGTTTCTGGTATTGTATAAACATAAATAACACATAAGGAAGGGAAACCCGAGGCCTGTAAACAGTAAATTAATATTAGACAAACATAAAGGTATGTTTTCAGGCACTCGTAAGAAATAAAGAAGTAGAACACTTGGACAACAGAAAAACAACAGACATGAGAGGCTTACCCAGGGTTTGAACCCCGTACCTTCCGTACGACAACTCCGCCTAGCTATCAAGCGAATCACACTGACCCCACGGCCAGCTAGGCATCCCCAAAAAAAAGATGCTTTGCTGGCCATTTATCAGTACGAAACACACAAGATAACACCGGAAGTATACAGTGGGCAACTCAGCCCTTAAATGACGCAATCACTTCTGTTGTTCTCCTATTAACAGTATGTGTCAGTCCAAACAAGACAAAGACCTTGATACTGGGTCCAGTAAATAGTAGAAGACTTAAGGACATTAGTATAGAACAGAGGGTAGGTTTCTGGTATTGTATAAACATAAATAACACATAAGGAAGGGAAACCCGAGGCCTGTAAACAGTAAATTAATATTAGACAAACATAAAGGTATGTTTTCAGGCACTCGTAAGAAATAAAGAAGTAGAACACTTGGACAACAGAAAAACAACAGACGTGAGAGGCTTACCCAGGGTTTGAACCCCGTACCTTCCGTACGACAACTCCGCCTAGCTATCAAGCGAATCACACTGACCCCACGGCCAGCTAGGCATCCCCAAAAAAAAGATGCTTTGCTGGCCATTTATCAGTACGAAACACACAAGATAACACCGGAAGTATACAGTGGGCAACTCAGCCCTTAAATGACGCAATCACTTCTGTTGTTCTCCTATTAACAGTATGTGTCAGTCCAAACAAGACAAAGACCTTGATACTGGGTCCAGTAAATAGTAGAAGACTTAAGGACATTAGTATAGAACAGAGGGTAGGTTTCTGGTATTGTATAAACATAAATAACACATAAGGAAGGGAAACCCGAGGCCTGTAAACAGTAAATTAATATTAGACAAACATAAAGGTATGTTTTCAGGCACTCGTAAGAAATAAAGAAGTAGAACACTTGGACAACAGAAAAACAACAGACGTGAGTGGCTTACCCAGGGTTTGAACCCCGTACCTTCCGTACGACAACTCCGCCTAGCTATCAAGCGAATCACACTGACCCCACGGCCAGCTAGGCATCCCCAAAAAAAGATGCTTTGCTGGCTATTTATCAGTACGAAACACACAAGATAACACCGGAAGTATACAGTGGGCAACTCAGCCCTTAAATGACGCAATCACTTCTGTTGTTCTCCTATTAACAGTATGTGTCAGTCCAAACAAGACAAAGACCTTGATACTGGGTCCAGTAAATAGTAGAAGACTTAAGGACATTAGTATAGAACAGAGGGTAGGTTTCTGGTATTGTATAAACATAAATAACACATAAGGAAGGGAAACCCGAGGCCTGTAAACAGTAAATTAATATTAGACAAACATAAAGGTATGTTTTCAGGCACTCGTAAGAAATAAAGAAGTAGAACAATTGGACAACAGAAAAACAACAGACGTGAGTGGCTTACCCAGGGTTCGAACCCCGTACCTTCCGTACGACAACTCCGCCTAGCTATCAAGCGAATCACACTGACCCCACGGCCAGCTAGGCATCCCCAAAAAAAGATGCTTTGCTGGCTATTTATCAGTACGAAACACACAAGATAACACCGGAAGTATACAGTGGGCAACTCAGCCCTTAAATGACGCAATCACTTCTGTTGTTCTCCTATTAACAGTATGTGTCAGTCCAAACAAGACAAAGACCTTGATACTGGGTCCAGTAAATAGTAGAAGACTTAAGGACATTAGTATAGAACAGAGGGTAGGTTTCTGGTATTGTATAAACATAAATAACACATAAGGAAGGGAAACCCGAGGCCTGTAAACAGTAAATTAATATTAGACAAACATAAAGGTATGTTTTCAGGCACTCGTAAGAAATAAAGAAGTAGAACACTTGGACAACAGAAAAACAACAGACGTGAGTGGCTTACCCAGGGTTCGAACCCCGTACCTTCCGTACGACAACTCCGCCTAGCTATCAAGCGAATCACACTGACCCCACGGCCAGCTAGGCATCCCCAAAAAAAGATGCTTTGCTGGCTATTTATCAGTACGAAACACACAAGATAACACCGGAAGTATACAGTGGGCAACTCAGCCCTTAAATGACGCAATCACTTCTGTTGTTCTCCTATTAACAGTATGTGTCAGTCCAAACAAGACAAAGACCTTGATACTGGGTCCAGTAAATAGTAGAAGACTTAAGGACATTAGTATAGAACAGAGGGTAGGTTTCTGGTATTGTATAAACATAAATAACACATAAGGAAGGGAAACCCGAGGCCTGTAAACAGTAAATTAATATTAGACAAACATAAAGGTATGTTTTCAGGCACTCGTAAGAAATAAAGAAGTAGAACACTTGGACAACAGAAAAACAACAGACGTGAGAGGCTTACCCAGGGTTTGAACCCCGTACCTTCCGTACGACAACTCCGCCTAGCTATCAAGCGAATCACACTGACCCCACGGCCAGCTAGGCATCCCCAAAAAAAGATGCTTTGCTGGCCATTTATCAGTACGAAACACACAAGATAACACCGGAAGTATACAGTTATCAGTACGAAACACACAAGATAACACCGGAAGTATACAGTGGGCAACTCAGCCCTTAAATGACGCAATCACTTCTGTTGTTCTCCTATTAACAGTATGTGTCAGTCCAAACAAGACAAAGACCTTGATACTGGGTCCAGTAAATAGTAGAAGACTTAAGGACATTAGTATAGAAAACAGAAAAACAACAGACATCAGTGGCTTACCCAGGATTTGAACACTGGACCTTCCGTGCGACAACCCCGCCTAGCCATGCAAGCGAATCACACTATCCGCTCTGCCATCTACGCATCATCAAAAAATGATGTTTCAATGGCAGGTCAATCACTATCCTGTTCTCACTGTTCTAGTCTACTATCATTTACTGGACACAGTATTAAGGTCCTAAGGGTCTTGTTGGATTCGGCCTATACTGCTTGAAATAGTGCGAACCACAATACACGACACCAGAAGTCCTCCATGGGCAGTTCAGCCTATTAATGACGCAATCACTTCTGTTGTATTTCTATCAAGCAGTATAGGCCGAATCCAACAAGACCCTTAGGACCTTAATACTGTGTCCAGTAAATGATAGTAGACTAGAACAGTGAGAACTATAGACAACAGTTTAATGTAGGACAGCTAAGAAATCAAGAAACAAGAGACAAATTTGCGGTCACAGTATCCAACAAATTCCAAGTGCTCCAACAGCTGGAAGATGTAGAGAATACAGAAGACTATTGGCAGCAGGTCAAAACAGTATGGAAGGAGACATGTGAAGAAATACTGGGGAAAAGGGAAAGACAACAAAAAGCATGGATAACAACAGAAACCATCAATAAGATAAAAGACAGAAAAAACAAGAAAGCAGAGTTAAACACAAGCAAAACTAGAAGCTCCAAAGCCAAGGCTCAAGAAGTGTACACAGAAGCAAACAAAGAAGTAAAAAGAAGTATCAAAAGAGACAAGAGGAAGTATATTGAGGAGTTGGCAAGAGAGGCAGAAGATGCTGCAGCCAAAGGAAATATGAGAGAACTGTATAGCAGCACAAAGAAGCTAACAGGGAAATACAAGCAAACAAGTTGCCTCATAAAAGACAAGAATGGGAAACTGCTCAGCAATATACAAGAGCAAATGAAGAGGTGGACAGAATATTTTGGGGACCTTCTCAATAGACCAGCTCCACAAAACCCGCCGGACATCCAGCCAGCAGAAGAAGAGCTGCAAATTAACGGTGGAAGACCAACGAAGGAAGAAATAAAGAAAGCCATAAAGCTTCTAAGAGAGGGAAAAGCGTCTGGACCTGATGGCATTCCAGCAGAGGCCATCAAAGCAGATATCGACACGGCTACAGAGATGTTATATAAATTACTTGGTAAAGTCTGGGAAAAGGAAGAGATACCAGCAGAATGGAAGGAAGGATATCTGGTTAAGTTGCCTAAGAAGGGAAATTTACAAGAGTGCACAAATTATAGAGGAATAATGTTACTATCAGTGCCAGGAAAAGTGTTAAACAGGATTATCCTTGAGAGATTAAAAGAGTCCATAGACAAGAAACTGAGAGATGAACAAGCAGGTTTTCGACAAAACAGATCATGTACAGACCAGATAGTCACTTTGAGAATAATAGTTGAACAAAGTCTGGAATGGAATTCACCACTATACATCGGATTTGTGGACTACGAAAAGGCATTTGACAGTGTAGACAGAGAATCACTTTGGAAATTGATGAGGCATTATGGAGTTCCCCTGAAGATCATTAATTTAATAAAGAAAACATATGAAGACATGACATGCAGAGTTCTTCACGAAGGACAGCTTACAGAACCGTTTGGGATAAGAACAGGAGTGCGACAGGGATGCCTCTTGTCTCCATTTCTTTTCTTGCTGGCAATAGATTGGGTTATGAGATCATCGACAACACACAACAGAAATGGAATCCAGTGGACTCTGACTAAGCAGTTGGATGATCTGGATTTTGCTGATGACTTGGCTCTTCTGTCCCATAACCGTAATCAGATGCAGGACAAATTGAAAACACTCGATGAGAGGTCACAGCAATTGGGTCTGAAAATACACAGGGAAAAGACAAAAATAATGAGAATAAATGCAGGTAATGATAACAGGGTTGAACTTGAAGAAACACCAATTCAAGATGTAGAATCATACACATATCTTGGCAGTAATATAGACAAAGTTGGAGGGACAGACAGCGATATCAAAATAAGAATACAAAAGGCAAGAGGAGCTTTCATTCCATTGGGAAATATATGGAGATCAAGAGAAATCGGATACCACACGAAAATAAGAATCTTCAACTCAAATGTGAAGTCAGTCCTATTGTATGGCTCTGAGACATGGAGAACAACAAAGACAACAACCAAAAAGCTACAGACTTTCATAAATGGGTGCTTGCGTAGAATAGAGGGATTAAAATGGTATGACAAGGTTACCAACGTGGAACTGATGACAGGAACTAGACAAGTGCCAGTGGAACAAGAGATGAGAAGAAGACGATGGCGATGGATAGGACACACACTGAGGAAACCTGTTGATAGCATTACAAGGCAGTCCTTGTTCTGGAACCCCCAGGGCAAGAGAGGCAGAGGAAGACCAAGAAGTACATGGAGAAGAGAGTTGGAAACAGAGGTGAAAATGATGAGGAGAACATGGAAAGAACTTGAGATGATGGCACGGGACAGGAGGACTTGGCATGTGTTTGTTGAAGGCCTATGCTCCTTTGGGAGTGGAGGGTTATGAATGAATGGAGACCTTTGTAAGGCTTGTCTCCCAAAGTGATTGGTAAAGGGAAATATTTTTTCCACAGGTACTCAAGTGATCTTTGATTACATTGAGGTATACAAGACCTTTGTAAGGCTTGTCCCCACAGTATTTGAGATACAGTTATTGTTGTCCACAGGTACTCAAGTTATCATTGGTTATTATAAACCATACAAGTTTGGACTAAGACTAAGTCTATGGTATAGACTTGTCTCCCATTAAAGTGAAATAGGGTAATTTATTTACTTTTTCAGGTATCTGATTTAAGAAGACAATATGTCTACATTAGATTATTTTATTGCACAAGGAAAATCTCTTGATAAGACTGGAAAAGACTTAGAACAATGGGCTGTTGCTCAATATGACAAAGCATTAGCTGCAGAAGAGAAAAAAAACTGCTGCTGCTGTTGAAGAAAGAAAAGCTGCTGCTGAGGAAAAAAAAGCTGCGGCTGAGGAGAGAAAACTTCAAATAGAAGAAAAAAAAGTTGCTGCAGAAGAAAGGAAAGCTCTAGCTGAAGAAAAAAGATTAGAAAAAGAAGCTGATACTGCTGCTGAACTTAAGAAATTGCAGATGCAAGTGGAGGAAAGGAGATTTGAGGCAGAACAGAAGAAATTAGAAGCTGATGCAGAACAGATAAAACTAGAAGTTGCTGCTGCTGCAGAACAGAAAAAACTAGAAGTTGCTGCTGCTGCAGAGCAGAAAAAATTAGATGCTGCTGCAGAACAGAAAAAATTAGAAGCTGCTGCTGCTGCAGAGAACAAAAAAAAATAGATAGAGAAGCTGAAGAGAGAAAAGCAATAAGAGAACATGAGTTTGAATTAGAGAAATTAAAATTGACATGTATGAGTAATGTTAATCAGGCATCTGGTGGTAATGGTAAACCCTTTGTGTACAAGGTCAAGGTACCAGCGTTTAACCCTACCAGTGATGACATAACATTTTGGCTTTCTAGATTTGAACGGGCTTGTCGATCTCATAATGTTGACAAATCACAGTATGTGAATCAGTTGTCTGAAAATCTAAAAGGGGAGTCTCTGAGTAAGTTATATTTTGTTGAAGAGGCCGACAAAGATAATTATGATGCTGTTAGGGCAGCTTTGATAAAGAGATATCAGCTGTCGGAAGAAGGTTATTGTCTTTTGTTTAAAACAATGAGACCTGAGGTAGGTGTAGAATTCTCAGATTTCATCTCAAAAGCACGAATTACACTTTCACGATGGATTGAATTATCCAAAACAGAGAAAACATTTGATGGTCTTACGGATTTATTGCTAAGAGACAAGGTCATGTCTTCTGTAAATAAACCATTCCTAGAGTTCTTACATGAGCGTAAACCTGGTACAATAAAGCAAATGGAAGAATATTGTGACCAGTATGCCACGGCACACCCTGACATGATTCTTAGTAACTCTAACATTAAAGAGAGTATGCCAGTTGCTTCGGCAACAGAATATAATCAGAATTACTCACACAAATTCCAAGGAGCTAAAAATAAATTTGATAAAAAGGTTAATTGGAATAAGTATCAAAACCAAGATAACCGCTCAAATCAGAGTTCTTCTTTGAAGAACTGGAATCGGGCTGATAGTCCTCGACACGCGAGGGGTACCCATAATGTTAGAAATTCTCGGAAAGGGAGTAGCTATAGGAACTACCCAAGTGCTTCATGGAGACAAAAGAAACAATATTACATGGATACTCAATATAACGAGCATGATGATTATGATCATGAATATTATGATTCAAACCCAAATAGGGGTTATAACAGAGGCAATAATAATTATAGAGACAATTGTAACCGAGGTAGATCACAACACAAAAGACATGGTAAATCTTATTACCAGGCTAACTCTGCACAACAGGAGTTCCACGACACCGATAATCAGAATAATGATAAAAAAGACTCCAACAGTGTAGCAAATTCCGCTTTCGATTTTGCTAGAGCATCTCAGTGTTCGCAATGCAAAACATTATTCGATCCAACCACAGTTTCTACTTTAAGCTGCGGTCACCCGCTTCCCGCTCTCCATGCGTCAATTGCGCATAATGGAAGGGGTGCTCTTGTCTTTAATAGGGGCCTAATAGATGGTACTCCGGTATCAATTCTTTTCGACTCGGGGTGCACTACCATTGGAGTGAGGCAATCACTCGTAAATCCTTCTCGAGCTACAGGCAATATAGTCAAATGTGTAACATTTGGTGGCACATTGGAGAAGTACTCCACTGCCATTATCAATTGCTACGCCTTTCTTTACAGGAGAGGTGCAAGCATGTCTCTTGCCGAATCCGATCGCTGATCTTATCATCGGTCGCATTCATGGAGTGAAAGAATGCACTCCACAGCAAATTTCTAATTGGGAAAATGTTAATATGCAATCTGCTAATGCAGTAATCACTAGGGCTCAAGCTCTTAATATGCCACAATCTTCACATTCTGAAGATAATGATGCGCAGATCCAAGATGATCCCTTGGAGATTTCCCACGATTCCTTTATCAAACAGCAGGAAGATGATCCTACTCTAAAGAAATTCTTTACTCTGGCAAAAAAAAAGGTGATCCGAATAAGGATACAAATCGTAAATCTTGGATTACGATGAAGAATGGCGTACTTGTACGTATGGTACAAGACTCCGCTAAGTCCATTCATTCTCAAATCCTTGTGCCTAAAAATATGAGAGTTAAAATCTTACAGCACGCTCATGATTCGCAGTGTGCTGGACATATGGGTTTTTTTCCGTACTAAAGCTA
Organism: Oreohelix idahoensis; assembly: GCA_024509875.1. Classification (NCBI taxonomy): domain Eukaryota; kingdom Metazoa; phylum Mollusca; class Gastropoda; order Stylommatophora; family Oreohelicidae; genus Oreohelix; species Oreohelix idahoensis. Next base: position 7,108 of record JAMPIV010011245.1, on the reverse strand, counting down.
GAGTTCTTCAATCTTTCTTTTGGCCTGCTGTGAATAAGGACATACGAATCTATTGTCGATCTTGTAAAGTATGTCAAGAGATTAAATCCAGAGGTCCACGCCATGATGCACCTATTCAGGCTGCAGACATTCCCATTCGGCCATTTCAAAAAATGGCGATAGACATCATTGGTCCATTTAAGATAAAGTCTGCTAGAGGACACCAATTTATTTTGACGTGTGTTGATATGTGCACACGTTGGCCGGAGGCTGTTCCTCTAAAGAGCATAACTACTGCTGATGTCGCAGATGCTCTTTGGTTAATATTTTCTCGTCTGGGGTTTCCAGCAGAAATATTATCCGACCATGGTACCCAACTCATATCGGATACCATGTCTCAAGTAATGTCGACTCTGAAGATAGAGAGATCGCTGAGTAGTATTTATCATCCTATGTCCAATGGGATGGTGGAACGTTTGAATAGAACTCTGAAAAACCTACTAGGTAAGATAACAGAAGATCATCCTCAGGATTGGGATAGGGTTTTACCCGCGGCTCTCTTTGCATATAGAGAGGTCGCCAACGAACATACAGGATTTTCTCCCTTTGAACTTGTCTTTGGCGCGAAACCGCGAGGTCCTATGTCCTTACTTCATGATCTTATAACTGCTGATAATATTGTCGATGACACAAAATCCTCTTATGAATATGTCATCGCACTTAGACACAAGATTATTGAAGCATGCAAATTGGCAACTGCTTCTTCTGAATTTGCGAAACAGAAGGCAAGGGAATTTGCCAATAAAAAGAGATGTTTGCGACAACTTTGTCCAGGTGACAAAGCATTTGTCTTGCTACCTTGTAGGGAAAATAGACTTCTCATTTCTTGGAAAGGTCCGTACGATATAATATCAAAAGTTTCCGATGTTGACTATATCGTCGATATTGACGGGAAGCGTAAAACCTTCCACATCAACATGCTCACGGAATTCCATGAACGTCCTGATTATTTACAACCTGTTTTCCAGGCAACGGACGATTTTCCAGTCCAACATGGACAGTACTCATCTCTGTCAGTAATACAGGATGAGGAAACGAGTTTCTCGGATGTAAATTTACCTTTTCCAATGATTCCTCTTCACTCTAATGAATCATGGAAAGATGTTGCAATTTCTCCAGAATTATCTCCAGGAGAGCAGAAACAAGTTTCTACTACTATGTTAGAACAATTTCAGGATGTCCTTACTGACATTCCTGGTCAAACTGATGTCATTCAACATGACATTATTCTTACTGACCATAGTCCTATAAGAGTCAGACCGTATCCTATCCCGATACATTTTCAAGCACAGGTAGAGAAAGAGTTAGATGAGATGATAGAGTTAAAAATTATTGAACCATCCACATCAGCATATTCTTCGCCGATGGTTATAGTACGGAAAAAAGACAATAACATACGTCTTTGCGTGGATTATCGCAAATTGAATCAAGTGACTAAATTTGATGCTGAACCTATGCCTTTACTAGAAGAGCTACTTACGAGACTATCGAATTCTCACTTCTTTACTAAACTCGATTTGTCTAAGGGATATTGGCAAGTTCCACTATCCGAACACGCCAAACCGTTTACTGCTTTTTCGACGCCTAGGGGTCTATTCCAATGGAATTTCATGCCTTTCGGTCTTATGAACGCCCCTGCAACATTTGTACGCATGATGCGTCGAATCCTATCTCATCGCTCAGATGTCATTGCGTATCTTGATGACATCTGTCTTTTCAGTGATACTTGGAACGATCACTATAATGGTATAAATGAACTATTGTCTATCTTACGCGAGCATAACCTGACAGCGAAACCATCGAAAGCATGTATTGGTTTTAGCGAAATATCTTTCTTAGGACACCGTGTTGGTCATGGGTTCCTAAAAACAGAAGACCATAATACAAGTAAGATACTTAACATTTCTATTCCTAAGACTAAAAAGCAAGTACGAAGTCTCTTAGGTCTAATACAATTTTATGGACGATTCTCCCGAATCTGTCCTCCATTATGTCACCTCTTTCTTCCTTGCTAAAGAAAGGGTCTCCTAATGTAGTCCATTGGACTCAAGAATGTCAATCCTCTTTGGATAAGGTTAAAACTATGTTTTCTACTTCACCTATCCTAGTATTGCCTTCTAAGGATAAGACATTTATTCTTCGTAGTGACGCTTCATCCACCGGGATTGGAGCTGCACTAATGCAAGAGTACTCTGGAACTCTGCATCCTGTGATGTATATTTCTCGGAAATTAAATGCCGCAGAGAAGAATTACTCGGTCCTAGACCGTGAATTATTGGCTATGGTTTGGTCAATCCTTAAACTGCAAAGATTTCTTCTGGGCGCGCATTTCATTGTGGAAACTGACCAGAAAGCTCTTACGGCTATTCAGAGTAAAAATCTGAAGAGCGCGAGATCAACGCGATACGCGATTGCTCTACAGCCATTTCATTTTTCGGTGCGAGCTATCCGTGGGTCAGAAAATGTGATGGCAGATATTTTGTCTAGATGCCCACATGATTCATAACTGTTATACAACTTTGATACAGTTGTTTCTATGTTGAAATGTGTACACATATGTAATATATCATATATTGATTGTAACACTACTTAGCGGTTCATTGATATTTATTCACCGCTGATCTTTCAATGTTTTTTCGTCTTTGATGATCATGATGTTAAGATATCTTAGATGAAATTTATGTATAAACTAATGTGGAAATTGTGTCATTGCTAATATTGTAGTATGCGTTGTGAGCCTATTGTATGTTGCTCCTAGATGTATTTCAAAAAAAAAATGTACCATTTTTTTTTCCCGAGGGGTGTGGTAATCTGTTGCGTGCATATTTTGACGCACATATTACAAAAATCGATATGGCTATTTAATATGGAAAAAATATAGACATTCATTCATTTGTGTATGAAAATGCTGTCTATGGGGAAAGCGAGATAATCCATGTTTGATTCACACTTTTGATTATAGGAGTAATCGTTCTTGATATTGATCCGGCGCAAGGATATTGCTCTTATATTTGTACTTATTTTTAGGGCCAGAAAATAGATTAATTTGCTTATTATGTTTATGGCCTTAAAAATAAGTACAAATATAAGAGCAATATCCTTGCGCCGGATCAATATCCAGAACGATTACTCCTATAATCAAAAGTGTGAATCAAACATGGATTATCTGTCTATATTTTTCCCATATTAAATAGCCATATCGATTTTTGTAATATGTGCGTCAAAATATGCACGCAACAGATTACCACACCCCTCGGGAAAAAAAATGGTACATTTTTTTTTTGAAATACATCTAGGAGCAACATACAATAGGCTCACAACGCACCAATACAATGCGCAGATGATAAGCATAAGTTTTATGACCTTAGAGAAAGTACTTCTCTAAGTATAAATATTTCCAGAGAGGTGTCACCAACGCATACTACAATATTAGCAATGACACAATTTCCACATTAGTTTATACATAAATTTCATCTAAGATATCTTAACATCATGATCATCAAAGACGAAAAACATTGAAAGATCAGCGGTGAATAAATATCAATGAACCGCTAAGTAGTGTTACAATTAATTATATGATATATTACATATGTGTACACATTTCAACATAGAAACAACTGTATCAAAGTTGTATAACAGTTATGAATCATGTGGGCATCTAGACAAAATATCTGCCATCACATTTTCTGACCCACGGATAGCTCGCACCGAAAAATGAAATGGCTGTAGAGCAATCGCGTATCGCGTTGATCTCGCGCTCTTCAGATTTTTACTCTGAATAGCCGTAAGAGCTTTCTGGTCAGTTTCCACAATGAAATGCGCGCCCAAAAGAAATCTTTGCAGTTTAAGGATTGACCAAACCATAGCCAATAATTCACGGTCTAGGACCGAGTAATTCTTCTCTGCGGCATTTAATTTCCGAGAAATATACATCACAGGATGCAGAGTTCCAGAGTACTCTTGCATTAGTGCAGCTCCAATCCCGGTGGATGAAGCGTCACTACTAAGAATAAATGTCTTATCCTTAGAAGGCAATACTAGGATAGGTGAAGTAGAAAACATAGTTTTAACCCTATCCAAAGAGGATTGACATTCTTGAGTCCAATGGACTACATTAGGAGACCCTTTCTTTAGCAAGGAAGAAAGAGGTGACATAATGGAGGACAGATTCGGGATGAATCGTCCATAAAATTGTATTAGACCTAAGAGACTTCGTACTTGCTTTTTTAGTCTTAGGAATAGAAATGTTAAGTATCTTACTTGTATTATGGTCTTCTGTTTTTTAGGAACCCATGACCAACACGGTGTCCTAAGAAAGATATTTCGCTAAAACCAATACATGCTTTCGATGGTTTCGCTGTCAGGTTATGCTCGCGTAAGATAGACAATAGTTCATTTATACCATTATAGTGATCGTTCCAAGTATCACTGAAAAGACAGATGTCATCAAGATACGCAATGACATCTGAGCGATGAGATAGGATTCGACGCATCATGCGTACAAATGTTGCAGGGGCGTTCATAAGACCGAAAGGCATGAAATTCCATTGGAATAGACCCCTAGGCGTCGAAAAAGCAGTAAACGGTTTGGCGTGTTCGGATAGTGGAACTTGCCAATATCCCTTAGACAAATCGAGTTTAGTAAAGAAGTGAGAATTCGATAGTCTCGTAAGTAGCTCTTCTAGTAAAGGCATAGGTTCCTGCATCATCGAATTTAGTCACTTGATTCAATTTGCGATAATCCACGCAAAGACGTATGTTATTGTCTTTTTTCCGTACTATAACCATCGGCGAAGAATATGCTGATGTGGATGGTTCAATAATTTTTTAACTCTATCATCTCATCTAACTCTTTCTCTACCTGTGCTTGAAAATGTATCGGGATAGGATACGGTCTGACTCTTATAGGACTATGGTCAGTAAGAATAATGTCATGTTGAATGACATCAGTTTGACCAGGAATGTCAGTAAGGACATCCTGAAATTGTTCTAACATAGTAGAAACTTGTTTCTGCTCTCCTGGAGATAATTCTGGAGAAATTGCAACATCTTTCCATGATTCATTAGAGTGAAGAGGAATCATTGGAAAAGGTAAATTTACATCCGAGAAACTCGTTTCCTCATCCTGTATTACTGACAGAGATGAGTACTGTCCATGTTGGACTGGAAAATCGTCCGTTGCCTGGAAAACAGGTTGTAAATAATCAGGACGTTCATGGAATTCCGTGAGCATGTTGATGTGGAAGGTTTTACGCTTCCCGTCAATATCGACGATATAGTCAACATCGGAAACTTTTGATATTATATCGTACGGACCTTTCCAAGAAATGAGAAGTCTATTTTCCCTACAAGGTAGCAAGACAAATGCTTTGTCACCTGGACAAAGTTGTCGCAAACATCTCTTTTTATTGGCAAATTCCCTTGCCTTCTGTTTCGCAAATTCAGAAGAAGCAGTTGCCAATTTGCATGCTTCAATAATCTTGTGTCTAAGTGCGATGACATATTCATAAGAGGATTTTGTGTCATCGACAATATTATCAGCAGTTATAAGATCATGAAGTAAGGACATAGGACCTCGCGGTTTTCGCGCCAAAGACAAGTTCAAAGGGAGAAAATCCTGTATGTTCGTTGGCGACCTCTCTATATGCAAAGAGAGCCGCGGTAAAACCCTATCCCAATCCTGAGGATGATCTTCTGTTATCTTACCTAGTAGGTTTTTCAGAGTTCTATTCAAACGTTCCACCATCCCATTGGACATAGGATGATAAATACTACTCAGCGATCTCTCTATCTTCAGAGTCGACATTACTTGAGACATGGTATCCGATATGAGTTGGGTACCATGGTCGGATAATATTTCTGCTGGAAACCCCAGACGAGAAAATATTAACCAAAGAGCATCTGCGACATCAGCAGTAGTTATGCTCTTTAGAGGAACAGCCTCCGGCCAACGTGTGCACATATCAACACACGTCAAAATAAATTGGTGTCCTCTAGCAGACTTTATCTTAAATGGACCAATGATGTCTATCGCCATTTTTTGAAATGGCCGAATGGGAATGTCTGCAGCCTGAATAGGTGCATCATGGCGTGGACCTCTGGATTTAATCTCTTGACATACTTTACAAGATCGACAATAGATTCGTATGTCCTTATTCACAGCAGGCCAAAAGAAAGATTGAAGAACTCTAGCTTTAGTACGGGAAAAACCCATATGTCCAGCACACTGCGAATCATGAGCGTGCTGTAAGATTTTAACTCTCATATTTTTAGGCACAAGGATTTGAGAATGAATGGACTTAGCGGAGTCTTGTACCATACGTACAAGTACGCCATTCTTCATCGTAATCCAAGATTTACGATTTGTATTCTTATTCGGATCACCTTTTGTTGCCAGAGTAAAGAATTTCTTTAGAGTAGGATCATCTTCCTGCTGTTTGATAAAGGAATCGTGGGAAATCTCCAAGGGATCATCTTGGATCTGCGCATCATTATCTTCAGAATGTGAAGATTGTGGCATATTAAGAGCTTGAGCCCTAGTGATTACTGCATTAGCAGATTGCATATTAACATTTTCCCAATTAGAAATTTGCTGTGGAGTGCATTCTTTCACTCCATGAATGCGACCGATGATAAGATCAGCGATCGGATTCGGCAAGAGACATGCTTGCACCTCTCCTGTAAAGAAAGGCGTAGCAATATTGATAATGGCAGTGGAGTACTTCTCCAATGTGCCACCAAATGTTACACATTTGACTATATTGCCTGTAGCTCGAGAAGGACTTACGAGTGATTGCCTCACTCCAATGGTAGTGCACCCCGAGTCGAAAAGAATTGATACCGGAGTACCATCTATTAGGCCCCTATTAAAGACAAGAGCACCCCTTCCATTATGCGCAATTGACGCATGGAGAGCGGGAAGCGGGTGACCGCAGCTTAAAGTAGACACTGTGGTTGGATCGAATAATGTTTTGCATTGCGAACACAGCAAATGCCCTCTAGCAAAATCGAAAGCGGAATTTGCTACACTGTTGGAGTCTTTTTTATCATTATTCCTGATTGATCGGTG